>CAUYRH010053399.1:0-34104 GCA_963574655.1 Perodicticus potto
AGATACGAACTTGTAGTTAGATGGGAGAAATAAATTCTAGTGTTCTCTTGCTCAGTAAGATGACTACAGTTAAGACTACGATTGTAAGAGGGACTTTACCCAACAAATGCAACCGGTGTAACATGGTTTCTTGTACCCTCACTGAATCCCCAACAATAAAAAAAAAAAAAAAAAAAAAGAACATACAGAGGTTACTCATGAACTTGAAACGTGGTATTCATGTTATAAATACAAATACAAATAGGTACATTAAATAAATTTTTTAACTTTCTCTCCTAAAGAAACAGAGTAACCTGGGATTTGGTTCAATTCAAGGTTCTGATACCATGGTCTCTATGAGAGAATAGATGATATTCAGTAAACTTTTTTCCTGACACTATGCTTTTTGCTTTTCTGTCCTCTACACAATTTCTGATAATATAATTAAAATCCCATAATTATTTCAACAAAATTCATTAGGGTATAAAACAAAATGAAACAAACAAGTGGCATGTGTAACTTTATTAAAGGAAACAGGCATCCTAATCAAGTATCCCCAGTACACCTGCTGCTTCTGTGTTATTGATTATGACTCCTCCATATGTATACACACAGAACACATATGATAAAAAATTATTCAACAAGTGTCATAAAATAAGTTTTGAGAAATATTGTGAACTAAAACCTAAACGTTGAAATAACTGTTGTATTTCTTTCTCACTGTGCCATTTTTATAAACAATGTTTTTAAACAGGACAAGGGCCAATCTTCAAATGACACGTATTAAACCTAGGTTTTAAATATTACCCTGTTTTGAAAAAATAATAGAAAATGTTTTTAGCAGCAGTTTTTCATTTATATTTGGAGTGGCAATATTTTCCTTACTTACCTTTCAAGTGTGAGGGACTAAAGCAAACTTTTAAAATGCTTTGTCAACCATGAAGTCCTTATCATTATTTATATCACTAAATGGTAGCCTTTCATAAGTATTTGAAAAAATATTTGGAAATATATTATGGGAAGTCATCAACCTGGAATATCTATGCAAAATATAAAACCTTAAGCACACTTCTATGAACTAAGATTTGATTATTCTCTATTTATAATCTAATAAATTAAACCCTGACACTCATTTGCAGATACTGGCAGAAGACATGAACTCCTTGGTCAAAGACAAAGAATTTCATTTCTCATGCCACAGCCAGTAGCATGAGTATTAACACGCTTCTGTCAACTCCATTTGCCCCACCCTAATTCATGCCGAAGGCCTTCATAGACGCCAGCATACACAGTGGATTGTTTCACTAAGGAGAATCACTGTCCTTAACCCCTACCGCCCCACACCCTCTTGGTTTGTGACTGCAAAGAAATCCCTATTTCATTGCAAGCAGAAAACATAAACCTTTTTCCCTCAGGGAGATGTTACCCCATCCCTCAATTACTTGCTATAAACATATCACTGAAAAAATGGTACAGGAAAAGAGCAGTCAAAGGATTGAATTACAGCTCCCAGCAACACATATGAGAACAAAAATATGTCTTGCAATAATTTTTCTCACATCCTTTTGCATTATTTTTAAAGTAATGCTGAGCTGTATGCAACTTAGTATGTGCCATAATTATAGACCTTGTTTTAGTATTTCAAACCCATATTCAATAAAAAAAAGTGTTTATTTTAGCCAAGTTAAATTCTGATTCCACTAACATTTAGTTGATGCCTACAATGTGTCAATTACTGATATAGGTGTTTTATTACATAAGAAATCACTAAGTGCCTAGGAAAATATTCCAATAAAAAGACTTTAAAAAATCCAAAAGATTGAGGGGGCACAAGGGTTTCTGTTACATGGATGAATTGTGTAATGCAGACAATTATCCTAAGTGAAGTGTCTCAGGAATGGAAAAACAATAAAAAGATTCTTAAAAATAGTATTTCAAACAGCCATGTAAGAGGAGAGGTGAGGCAAAAAGGAAGCTATTGTCTAGTAGTGATCAATTTCAGAATATTTCAAAATGTCTCTGGTGGTATCATTCTCACATCTCATAATGTTTTGCAAGTTATTAGGGGGAAGACATTAAATCACTGAGTCAGTAGAGCTGTTCTCTTCCCTGTAAATTTTGTGAATCTACTAGGTACAGGAGATAATCACTTAATCACTCCAGAACCATTCTTATAGATAACACTTGACCACTTTCTTTAGAGTTATATTACAAATGTTGCAGAATCTGTCTATTCCCATAAAGCAAAAATGCCAAAAATTATACAACTTCTATCTTTTTGGGGGGGGTATGCATGTGCACACTTGCAAACACACACACATATGCACACACATGCACAAACACAGGCATACACAGGTTAAATTCTTTACCTGTCCATCACCCTTCCAATAATTATCCTCCCGGAGAAAGCAATCAATTGCAATAGCTAACAATTATTGCATAGTTTCCATGTTGCTTTACTCTATTCCTTCATCCATTATTAAAATCTTAGGCAGATTCATCTTCAAAATGTACATACAATCAATCATTTATCTCCATGCTAAAAGCATAGACAGTTTCCCATTTTCATTAGCTTGACTCTTTACATGGATTTTTCTATATTAGGAATATGAAATCTCAACTTGATTCCTGGGCCTCGGCCACTCTGGCTTCTATTTAGGTCTCATATTAAACAGCTTCTTTCCTACGATGATCCTTTTCATATGTCAGTTTCACCATTTGGAACTCTTCTTTTTCCTATATATGTCTGGTTAACTCCCTTTTCTATCTTCATCTGTTAGCTAATAGTCCCTTTCCATGGAGAATTGTACTTTAGTTCTCTGTCCAGGTCTTTCCTTATCATGTGGCACTATAACATTATGGTTCCTCCCAACTTTTAGCAATTGTCCCAGCTTTATTTCCATATCATAGGGTTAACAAATCTACCAGTTGACCTGCAACTCAGAGTTCCTAGGAGGTGGACTTTCAATTTAAAACTGAGTCAGTCCCAGCAAAACAAGATGGGTTGTTCCTCCTATCATTTTATTATTATTAATATCTGCTTGCCCTCTATTGTCTAAGTTTTATGACTTAAGATAACATACTTTTTAAGTTTAGTAACTATTTGTATTTTTTACTTATAAGAGGTATTAAATAATAAAAAATCTACCTTTAACTAAATCCTTTCAAAAAAATTATGAGCTAAGGTAGCTCATTACTTTCTGCATGCATCATTTGGTAATGGCCTTTCTCAATATTTATTTACCCAGTAAGGTCTACCTGTCAGTGCTCCTCCTCTCAGTGAGGCACCCATATGAACATCTGGGAATGAAACACAAAACCTAAGTTATAAAGGAAACATGAATAAAGATTTGAAGGGGTAGTTGGTGAGAAAGAATACAAGGTTTGTACCCACATATCTCAACTTGCAGTCTCAGTTTGCCTCCATCTACTTTAGGCTCTTAGGCAAGTTGTATATCTTAGTCAGTTTGGGCTGCAACTCCAGAAGAACATACACTGAATGGCTTTACCAAAATCTTTATTTCTCACAGTTCTAGAGTCTAGAAAGTTCAAGACGAAGGCACTGGCAGGTTAGTCGTCTGGTGAGGGACTTCTTGGCTTATAGAAGGCTGTCTTCTTGCTGTGCTCTCTCGTGGCAGAAAAGCAAAGAGCGAGAGAGAGAGAGTAGGGAAGCTCTCTGAGGTCCCTTTCCTAACGCACTGTCCCATTCATGAGACCTCCACCTTATGACCTAATTACTTTCCAAAGGCACCATATGGAAATATCATTATACTGGTAGGTTAGAATTTCTGCATTTTAATATTATAGGGACATGAATATTCAGTCCATAAGATATGTTAGCTCTAAATCTCATTTTACTAGTCTACTGTAGAAAATAATAAAGTCTACCTCAAAAAGCTCTTGTGGGCAATAAGAAGATGGCATATGGTGAGTCCAGGAAACACTAGGTACTTAGCAACTATCGGTTCAAGTCTCTCTTCCATATAGGGAATAGAAGAGACGATGATAGCCACATACCAGCAGACTAATATGGCATGAGAGGCAGCCCAAATGGTGGGGGGGTAGAAAGTAGAAATAATTAACAATTGTTTTATGCCACCCAAGTAACTAAATAATTAAAGTTTGAAAGTCATTAGCTAAAGACTATTTAACCTATATATTTTTGTATGTAGCATCCAGCACTGAGATTCTTGTTTTTGTTATTATTTGTTTGTTTTCCTTAAATCATTCTGGTATTTCTCAAAGCATACCATGGTTCCTTGGGATAATGCATTAAAATTCATATTTCAGGATCTTACTCGATATCTACTATTAAATAGATCAGAAATTTTGGAGATTATTCTTTTTATTATGTATTTTTAACAAGAAGAATTTTGAGAGGATTTTCTAAAGGCAAAATAAAATAGTTCATTACCAATTTAGTGAAGATTTACTTCCCTCTTGAATTCACTTGTTGTTGACTATTCTTAAAGTTGACTATTCTGTAAACAGTGAGGGGATGAAGTCAGAAGGATGTGAATAGAAAAGCCATTCCAGGTGTTAGACACTGAAAATACATCAACTCTGGGAAGCTTGAAAGACCATATACACTAAAGCATTACTAGAATAAAGATCGAGAACTTTCTTTGACTGGCAACTGAGACCAAAGTTAATCAAAATTTCTTATTAGAAACGTACACCATTTGCTGAAGTACTGTATTATAAAATGGAGGAGCAAGTCCCCCTTGTGGGTCTTTAAAAATCATTCTAACACTGCCATGGAAATTATACTCAGAGGCATATGAAATTCAAAGATGTGTTATACTCACAGATACTCCAGAAGAAGATGGTATGCTACTCAATGGTCCATAATGGGAGAGCTCCCAGGAAGAGGACTCAACCAAACAGGTGGGAACTGATGGAGAGAGAGAGAGACTTCATGGGCTAGTTTCTTCATTAGTACTTGGCTTACGGCAGTATACAAGCACCAGCAGGAAAAGGATTTCATTGGTGTGTGTGAATGTGAACGGTTCAGTTAGGGGAGGAGAAGAAAGGGAACTTGTGACAGGTACCAGCCACATTAAGCTGGTGCACCTGCTCACTTTGGCAGGGTGTTCATACACCATTTCTGGGGTTGTTGTGTCATGAGGAAAATATTTTTTTCAAAATTTATAGTACTAGGGTAAACAGTGTCCTTGTCAGGAGTATTGGGAGGTTAAGATATTAATACAAAGTGATAATAATGAAAACTTTTATTTCAAAATATTAAGGAGGGGTACAAATATTTTTGTTACATGGCTTGAGTCAGGGCTATAAGGGTGCTCATAGCCAAATAATGTTCATTCTACCTGTTAGGTAGGTTTTTGCCCCAACTGCTTCTCCCTACCCTGACTGGTTTACAATGACTTACTTCCCTCTGTGCACATGTGCACATCAATTAGCTCCAATTTAATAGAGAGTACATGTAAGGTTTGTTTTCCATTCTTGAGATACTTTGCATAGGATGATCGTCTCAAATTTCTTCCAAATTTCTGAAAAAGGCATTGATTCATTTTTTTGTGCGACTGAGTGGTACCCATGGGCACTTGGGTTGAGTCCACATCTTTGTGATTATGAATTCTGCTGTGATAGCCATTTGAGTGCAGGTATATTTTGATAAAATGACTTCTTTTCCTTTGGGTAGAAACTAAGTAGTGGAATTACTGGATCAAATGATAGATCTACTTTTAGTTCTTTGAGGAATCTTCATGTGTTTTCCATAGAAGTTGCACTAATTTGTAGTCCCATCAACAGTATATTAACATTCCCTTCTCCCTGCATTCATGACAGTATCTGTTGGTTTTGGACTTTTTAATGAAAGCCATCCTAACATGACTAAGGTGATATCTCATTGTGGTTTTAAATTGCATTTCCCTGATGATCTGTGACACTGAGCATTTTTTCATGTTTATTGGTTACTTGTCTGTCTTCTTTTGAAAAACTTCCCTTCACACCTTTTATCTACTTTTCAATGGGGTTGCTTCACTTCCTTTCTTCTGATTGACTTCTTCACAGATTCAAGATATTAGCCCTTTACCAGATGTATAGTTTGTTAATATTTTCTCCCATCTGTAGGTTTTCTATTTGCTTTGTTGATTATTTCCTTAGCTGGGAGAAACTCTCTAATTTAATCAATACTAACTTATAGGTATATATTTCTGTTGTTACTTTAATTGCCATTGAGGTCTTAGTCAAAAATACTTTTCCTACTCCAAGGTGGGGAATTTGCAACCTTAAGACCACATGTGACATCCAAATTTTACACAAGTCCTTTTATTTTTATTAATGCGTTTTGGTTTGTTCTTTATATTTTCTTTCTTTTTTTTCCCCCTTCCCTTCGCTTCCCTTCCCTTCCCGTCCCTCCCCTCCCCTCCCATCCCCTTTCCTTCCTTCCTTCCTTCCTTCCTTCCTTCCTTCCTTCCTTCCTTCCTTCCTTCCTTCCTTCCTTCCTTCCTTTCTTTCTTTCCAGAGTCTCACTATGTCACACTCAGTAGCACATCATGGCGTCACAGCTCATAGCAAACTCAAACTCCTGGGCTTAAGTGATTCTCTTGCCTCAGTCTCCCAAGTAGCTGGGACTACAGGCGCCACCACAACACTTGGCTATTTTTTGTTGCAGTTGACATTTTGGTTTTTTTTTTTGCAGTTGACATTGTTGTCTAGCTGGACCAGGCCAGTATCAAACCCGTCACCCTGGGTGTATGTGGCTAGTGCCATAACCACTGTGCTACGGGAGCTGAGCCAGTTCTTTATATTTTAAATTTATTTTTTAAATGAATGTATTTAAAATACCAAAGAATAAACTAAATTTCAATGAAATAGTTCTTCCAGATTGACCAGTAAATTTAGAACATTACTAAACCATATGGGATAAAGTGAAAGCTGTTACACTCATCATTTAGTTCTAATTTCTCCCACCTGACTGATACCACTACTGCATGAGGCTGGTTGGTGAGAGTTTAGGGGGATTTAGTGCCCCAGTCTGTTATAAGCTTTTGATCACTGTATTTCTGATTGAAATGGAATTTGTGAATAGTTGCACAGTTCAGCAGTTATTTTTTTTTATCCTGCCTAATTAACTGCCCATCATATGAGAAGACCAAGAGATGCTAAAGGAAAAAAACAGATTTTTAGTGAGGACTTGGAATTGCAATAATATCTTCTATTAAAGCTAAAATTATATTTGCTTACTTTGTAATATTGCAGTATCAACAGTAAATAAATTCAATGCTCACTCATCAGCATGATAGCACTCATAAGGACCAGAAATATTTTAAGTTTGAGGGAAAGGGACTAAAGGCTGCATGACAGAAATTAATAAATGAAAACCAAGAGCAAAGATAAAATAAATTAAAAGATAAAACCAAGGAGCAATAAGACTTGGAAATAATGACACTCAATAAACTAGCCTATATACCCAGGAAAATAGGAAAGCCATTCTGTGATGTAGAAATTGTGAAAAAATGCATTGTCCAAGTTTTAGGATGTTTATACCACCATAATGTTTCAAAGTACAAACGACTGCCTCTTTCAAGAAGAACCATAAGTGATCAACAGTATAAATTTGTCTTAAGTTTAACAGAACTGCATACAATAATTCAAAAGGAAAATATATATTATTCAATGACTTTGGATAAATTAACTGATACTACTGACTCGGCACAGTTTTTACATTTCATTCGGGTTATAACAGAAGATGATTTTCTTTGCTACCAGCAGTCACTTGCTTTGGGCCCTCTTTAAACAGAATATAGGGAATAGATATCTTCAACAACTTTCAAGATGAATGTTGTGAAGTTAGACTACATTTGGTAAACTTAGTGAGTGTATATACAGACAGCACCTTCCATGAAGGGTTTATTGCACAAATAAAATATATATGAATATATCTAGGTGCTCTCATTTCATTGTATCTTGCATCAGCAAAATCTCTGTGCTGAAGCTACGATCTAAAGGGAGACCTTGCAAAACGTTGTAAGTATTTACAACAATATTGGTGGAAATGTAACAGGATATCCTCAGTCTCAAAATATACTGAAGTTAAAGGATGAAGTATTTCGTGTGTATTTGCCATATCATTTGAAATTGTGTTAGTTGAAACTTTGGGATTTTCTAGGTATAAGATCATATCATCTACAAAAAGCAATAGTCGGGCCTCCTATTTTCTGATTTGGATGTTTTCTTTCTCTTACCTGATTTCTCTGATTCAGATTTCCAACGGTATGTTGAATAAAATGGTGACAGTGGATACTCTTGTCTTGGTGTAGTTCTTAGAGAGAATGCTTTCAGCTTTCTCCATTCAGTATGATGCTGGCTGTGGGTTTGTCACATGTGGTTTTTATAATTTTCAGACATGTACCTTATATGCTAGTTTATTGACATTTTTAATGATGCAAACATTTGTACATGTTTTTGAAAAATGTACATAAATAATACAAAGTATAATTTATTTAAAGATATAATTAAGAAAGGTATGTAATACTACTGAGAAAAAATTGGCTATTGGTACACTTAATAAGTTGGATTTATTTCAAGGCTATTATGATGGGTAAAAAGAGATGATCTCTAAAGTAAACATACAGTGTGGTTAAATTTATATAACATTTGCAAAATAACAAAATTCTAGGGAACAGATCAATGATTGTAAAAATGTAGTTATAAAAAGTAGTACGAGGATACTATGAGATATGAACATAGTTCTGTATCTTCATTGTGGTAGAGGTGACAGAAATCTATAAATGTGATAAGATATTGTAGAACTATATCAAAAGGAATATGTTTTGTGTGATCATAAACACGTTTTGTGAGATCTGAATAAGACCTCTAGTCTAGTTCATTGTTTTGTGCCAATGGTATCAATTTCCTATTTTGATATGGTAATATCATGTCAGATGTTAGTATTGGGACAAACTGAATTACAGGGACACAGGGGATTTCAGAATTTTTTTTTTTACTTTCTTGTGGATCTATGAATATTTCAGAAGAAGAAATGAAAACAAAACCCAACACACCTCATATGTACCAGGCTTTATCATAATTTCTGGAGATTCCTGCATGAGAACAAACTCAATGAGTTCCTTGTCCTTTTGAAGCTTACATTCTAGCAGATTCAAACAATGTCTAAGAATCCAAACAAATATGTAACACTGTGTGAGGAAAAGATTGATGCAAAAGCAATTTAAGCAAAAGCAATTTAAAGAAATAGAGTTTAATTAATGGGCTCAAGGCTCTATTTCAGATGGAGTAATCAGGGAAAGAAACTCTGCAGAGGTGACATTTGAGATTTTAAATATTTGGATTTGGGGGAGAAGGAAATATTTTTCTAGTTAATTTATTTATAACTATTTATATAAATTTATAAAGCTATTTAGGCATTTTTATATGCCAGGCCTTGGAATATAACAAAAAAATAGAATGACTTTTAGAATATAATGTGAGATTAATTCCACCAAGACCTTTCTGTTATCTAAAACTGGCTTGACTTTATTATTGGGAAGAAAATTATGTATGAGTTGAATGAAAAATGGCTTTGTGGATTGTACTTTGAAAATTTATGATTGAAGATAATGATAAAAATAGAAACCATTCTAATCAGTCATTATAATATTAATACATAAAATTGTCATACAATTAGTTCACAATTTTATTACTGCAGCTACTTTGTACTAGACATTTAGAACAATGCAGGTAGAAAATTTCTCATGTGATTTGATCTTTTACGAGAAACCACATTTGATAGATGAGGAAATAGAAGCTCATGGATGTAAAACAAATTACCAAAACACACAGATTTCATGGCAGAAACAAAAGTAAACCGACCACTGTTGGTATACAAAGACTATTTATAACTAGTCCTTCCCAGAAGAGATGGAAGGAATAATCCAAACAGAGACACTTGAACTTATGAAGGCATGTGGTGGACTCAAGAGACATGAATCACTTCCTGCTCATCCATGCTGTGCCAACGCTCCCAATACAGCAGGAAGTAACTGCACAATCAAAAGGGCAGTTTACATTAGTGACATTACTAATTTAGTGCTTCCCCAGTTCTGAGATAGATATTAGCACAATTTTAAGAAGATAGAATGAGAAATAAAAGGAGAAAACCACTTGGCATACACAGTACATGTGTATATATAAATTTATACACCCACACACATATGTAGTTTGTAACAGCTAGAAATCGAAGCCACACCTCATTGTGCAATTTGATCTATTGTGCTTTGTAGATGTTAGGCTTTTTAAATATTAAAGGCTTGAAAAAAAATAAGAGTAAATATTAAAGGTTCGTGGCAACCTTGTATTGAACAAGTATATAAATGTCTTTTTTTTTTTTAACAAGGTGCACTCACTTTCTGTCTCTGTAAATTCTCACAATATATCATTCTTCTTTCACTAGTATTATATCTGTTATAGGGTTTACCCATATAAGATGGTGAACTTAATAAATGTTATGTACATGTTTGGTCCTTATCAGACTTTCCTATTTCTTACCTTGACCTCAGACATCTTTATTCCCTGAGACACAATATTGAAATTATATTAACTAATAACTCTGCAATGTCCTTTAAGTATTTAAGTAAAAACAGGAGCCACATATCTCTCACTTTAAATCAAAAGCTAGAAATGATTAAGCTTAGTGAGGAAGATATGTTAAAAGCCAAAGGGCCAAAAACTAGTCCTTTTGCTGCAAACAGATACCCAAGTTGTGAATACAAGGGGCACATTTTTTTTTTAAATGCTACTTAAGTGCACAGAAGAATGATAAGAAAACAAAATAGCATTATTGCTCATAGTAAGAAAGTTTGAGTGGCCTGGATAAATACCAAACCAGCCAGAACATCCCCTTAAGCCAAAGCTGAACCCAGAGAAAGGCCCTAACTCTCCTCAAGTCTATGAAGGCTCAGGGAGCTGAAGAAGCTGCAAAAGCACAGATTTAAGCTGGTGGAGGTTGTTTCCCTAACATGAAAGTGCAAGGTGAAGCAGCAAGTCTAATGTGGAGGCTTCAGTAGGTTCTCCAGATCTAGCTAAGATTACTGATGAATCTGGCTACATTAAACAACAGATTTAAGACAAAACAGCTTTATATTGGAAGAAGATGACTTTCATAGCTACAGTGGAGAAGTCAATGCTTGGCTTCAAATCCTCCAAAGACAAGCTGGATCCTGTTAGGGGCTAATGCAGCTTGTAACTTTAAGTCAAAGCCACTGTCATTTCCAAAATCCTAAGGCCCTTCAGAATTATGCTAGATTTATACTGCTTGTGGTCCTTCAATAGAAAAGCAAAAAATTACATGACAGCACATCTGTTTATGGCACACTTTAATGAATATTTCAATACCTAATGCTCAGAAACATTAAGATCCCTTTCAAAATACTACTTCTTATCAACAACACATCTAATCACCAAAGAATTCTGACAAATATATATGAGGAGATCAATGTTGTTTCCCTGCCTACTAATACAATATCAATTGCAGACCATAGATCAAGGAGTGACTTTGACTTTCAAGTCTTAATATTTAAAAAATACATTTTGTAAGACTACAGCTACCATAGATAGTTATTCTTCTGATGGATCTTGGCATCCTAAATAAATCGAAAACATTCTGTAAAATATTACCATTCTATCATTAAGAACATTCATGATTTGTGGGAAGTAGTCAAAATATCAACATTGCATAGTAAAAACTGAATTTAAAAAATCATGTCAACAGAATTATGATGTCAACAGGTTTAAAACATTCATATCAAAACTTATTTTTACAATAATTATAATCTGTTTCTAAGCAATAAGTGATATTACATAATGATATACTATACTTCAAAATATCCAAATAATATGATGTTTCAGTAGGTTTAAGCATGCAGTTGTTTCAGTGAACACAAATATTCCACAAAAGTGAACACAAATATTCCACAAAAGCTGCAGCTATAGACTCTAGAAAGTAAGTTCACCATTTATGCTGATTGTTGAGTTAATTAAAGAGATGAACACCTTATCCATTTAAAAACTATCAACATTAATAAGAGTTTGGGAAATGTTGATTTCCACCCTCATGAATGACTTGGAATGGTTCAAGAGTTAGTTAGCTTGTGGAGACAGCAAAAGAACTAGAATTAGAATTGGAACTTGAAGATGGGACTGAATTCCTGCAATGTCATGATAAAGCTTAAAAAGATAAGTCATTACTTTTTTTCTTTTTTTTTTTAAACAGATTCTTACTCTGTTACCCAATCTAGAGTGCCCTACCATCAGCCTAGCTCACATTAACCTCAAACTCCTAGGCTCAAGGGATCCTCCAGCCTCAGCCTCCCAAGTAGATGGGACTACAGGTGCCTGCCACAATGCTTGGCTAATTTTTCTTTTTTTTTAGATGGAGTCTCACTCTTGATCAAGCTGGTCTCTAACTCCTGAGGTCAAGGGATCCACCTGCCTTAGCCTTCCAGAGTGTTAGGATTACAGGCGTAAGCCACAGTATCCAACTAAAGCTATTTCTTATGGACACAGAAGTGTTTTGTTGAGATGGAATCTACTCCTGGCGGAGAGGCTATGAACATTGTTGAAATGACAACACAGTATTTAAACTATACATAAATTGAGTTGATAGCAGTGGCAGGATTTGAGAATATTGACTCCAATTTTGAAGGACATTCTACTGTGGGGAAAATGCTATCAAAAAGCGTAACATGGTACAGAGAAATATTTTGTGAGTGAAAGAGTCAATGTGGCAAACATCATTGTCATCTTATTTTAAGAAATGTTCACAGCCACCTCAGCCTTCAGCAACCATCACCCTAATCAGTAAGCAACCATCAACAATGAGAGAAGGTCCTTCACCAGCCAAGAAGGTTATGACTTGTCGGAGGTTCAGAAGATCAGGAGCACTTTTTAGCAAAAAATATTTTCTAAATATGGTATGTACATTGTTTTTATAGACACAATGTTACTGCACACTGAACAGACAATGATATAGTGTAAACACAACTTTTATATGCACTGGAAAAGGAAAAAATAACATAACTTGCTTTATTGTGATATTCACTTTATTGTGGTTGTAAAGAACCAAACTCTCAATACCTCCAAGGTATAACTGTTTCAGAATAGATGCCCCCTAGGGCTCAGCGCCTGTGGCTCAATGGGCTAAGGCACTAGCCACGTACACCTGAGCTGGCGGGTTCAAATCCAGCCCAGGCCCGCCAAACAACAATGACGGCTACAACCAGAATAGATGCCCTCTGACTTTTCACCTTTTGTGCCCATGTTAGATCTTGCTAATTGATTCTAGTATTTTTTTCTGCTAAATTCCTTCAGCAACTTTTCTCAATACATTGCTCCTAGAATTCTCTATTTATGAATTAGGGTTGACACACGGATAAAAATTATCTACTCTCCAATGCATAGATCAATCATAATATCCAGAATTCCATGAGTCTTTATTCTATACAGTGAATAGGATCTCCTATGCAGAAGTTTTTGGTCTTTTTTTTAATTATTTTTTTTTCCTTTCTGGCCACTGAGTAGCTATACTGTGGGTATGTACTAAAACAGAAATCATAAACAAAACATGGCTTTGTCCCCTCTAGGTCCCCGAGAAACATTAGAATTTAATGGAAAAGCTTTTAGTTAATTCTACAGAAATATTAAAAAGAAAATTTGGAAGAAAATTTGACATAGCAGAGAAAAGCATTCGCCATGCAATTAAGCCAAAGAAAATTTTGTCTGCGTTCTACATTAGTTAGCCGAATAACCACATTAAGACTCCATTTCTTCATGTTAAAGATTGTTAAAATAATGCTCACCATCACACTGCATTTTTGCAGATGTTTAGTGATAGAAAGCCCTGAGTAATGTTGGTATATGGAATATAGTAAATGAATATTTGTGCTCTTTGTCTTCCATTTTATTTGCTAAAAAGACTGAAAAAAAAAAAAGAGCATGTGATTTGCCCAAGGGCATGCAGCAGTGTTAAAATCAGAGAATGTTAAGGTAGAAATGATCTTTTTGTTATGTTATACTGTCTTCCCTGGGATGGCAGGGAAGAACAATCAACAGTCTCTTTGTAGTCTTTAATGCTTTACATTAACGTAGTGCTTAATCTACTTGAACAGCTATTAAAGCAAACTCCTACTAGACATTAAAAAAATGCATGACGTGGGTGGTGCCTGTGGCTCAAAGGAGTAAGGCATTGACCCCATATACCGGAGGTGGTGGGTTCAAACCCGGCCCTGGCCAAAACTGCAAAATAAAAACCCCAAAAAACAATGCACGGCATATTATTAAACACAACATAAATAAACTGATTTTTAAAGTGTCATGATCTACATTATGTTAGGGTGCTACATTTGTCCCTTTTACAAACTATTCTTTCTTTTTTTTTCCCACATTATAACCCTCCTCCTTTTTTTTTTATTAAATCTTAATTGTGTACATATCATGGGGCACAATGTGCTGACTTCGTATACAATCTGAAACGTTTTCATCAAACTATTTAATATAGCCTTCATGGCCTTTTAATCACTATATGAAGACATTTATATTCTGCATTTAGTAAGTTTCACTTGTACCCTTCTTGTCGTTAATAATCAGATAGACAAATCTCAAAAGAAGTCACATTTGTTCTTAAGGATTTGAACTGCCATTTGGATAAGGAAACTCTTACCTGTTTTATACTGTAGATCATTATCTAAATTAACTCTGAATAAGTTTGAATTCTAAAATTCTATTTTACTTTTTAGTATGTCATTGGTTGGGGGTTTGTTGCAGTTTTGTTTGTTTGTTTTTTTGTTTTTTGAAGTTTTTGGCCAGGGCTGGGTTTGAACCCACTACCTTTGGCATATGGAACCAGTGCCCTAGTCCTTTGAGCCACAGGTGCTACCTCTGTCATTGGTTGTTTTGAACTCCTTATGTTTAGAACTTTCAAAAAAAATCAAAGTCATTTGAGTGGCATGTCAGGACAGCCTGCTATCTGGCCTGGAAGAGTGGTTCCCATATCTGCCTACACAGCAAACTGTGTGGTGTGTCTGTTAAAATGCATTATCTAAGAGCTTTAGCTTAAGCAAATCTGATTCAAGAGATCTTACTATTTTATTTAGCATAGTGCCTTCAAAATTCTATTATAACAGAGTACCCTAAATGGTAGGCTGGGTTGCTTTCTCATGGTATAAAATAATAATAATGTAATTAAAAGATTAGTTTGGATGAGAAAGTGACACCAACGTTCTCTCCATCCACATTTTTTCTCTTTGCCTGTACGTGGGTCATTACAAACGTTTTGAGATACACAAAAGTCAAAAAGCATAAAGTCTACGTGGATGGAAACAAATAAAGCCCTCTTAGCAACACTGATAAGCAAGTTTAAATTTGCAGGGGTGAATCAGAAAAGACAATGTTGACTATGTTTCTTGGAAGTGAAATAATGGACCACAACACATTCTGTCTCAAAATTGTTCTTGTATAGCTGTGCTGCTTAACATCAGTCCCAAAGTTGGTGGTAAGCAAGAAGTGATGAGCTTCATTCCTTCAGGGAATAAACTGAAACCCCTGACCTGGGAGGTATAGCTAGAATTCATCATGCCATCCTGTTTACATGGGGTAAGGGAGTAGATTCTCAATATTTCCTGTTTTCATTCTCATATCTCCTTATTTTACTCCTTTCCAGACAATCATAATGATATTATAAAATGGATTATATTAAACCCAGCTTAAAATCAAAGGACCCCATTGATCTACAGTTCAAAATTCTTACTGCAACCACTCCCAATTTCTCCAAGATTATCACATGCCTCTCTTGCCTTGGCTATTTATGTTCTTACCTTGTTTTAGCTTCTGGATATACTGAGACTTTTCTATGAAGATTAATGCCTGCTTGTCCTTTTCCTTCCCAGCACGTATTTTATTTGGCTTTATAATCTAATTTCTCAGGTCAAAAGTCAACTTTTTTTGAGAGGGCTTTCCTAACCATCCAATTGATATTCTTTGTTATCAACCTGTTTTTCCTGAAGGCACCTTTTACAAGCCATAATTCTGTTTGATGTTATGTACTTTTTGTTCCTTAATTACCTTCTTTTTAAGAATGTAAATTCCATAATAGCAAAGCTTGGCTTATCTGGTGACCACTGAATACTCAGTACCTAACACAACATCTGGCATGGGAGAAGTACTCAGTCAATATTGTGGTTAAAATTCATAGATGAAGTAGTTATACTCTCTTCTTAAACAAAGAGAAGAAATTCATTTAACATAATCAATATATGGTATGAAGAATCTTAAAAATAATTTTATTGTTATTTTTTAAATCACATTGTTCAAAATCATGGCAATATATATCAATTATATACAATTTAGAAAATGATGACAAGTTAAAACTCTCTGGGGTGTTAAGAAGAGAAGATCCCTTGAACTCAGGAGTTCCATATCAGCTTTAGCAAGAGCAAGGAAGGCCCTGTCTCTATTAAAAACAGAAAAAATTAGCCAGGCATTGTGGCAAGTACCTGTAGTCCTAACTACTCTGGAGGCTGGGGGAGGAGAATCACTTGGTCCCAGGTGTTTGAGGTTGTTGTGAGCAAGGGCACACTGTAGCCCAGGCAACAGAGGGAGACTCTGTCAAAAAACAAAAAGCAAAAACAAAAGAAACAGTATTTCCTTATCTCATAACCTAAAAACCCAGTGGAAACCGCTATTGACAGTAGTATTTGTCAGACTTTTCAGTTCTTCTATATGAAAGCTAAGCCATTAGAAAATATTTGCATATCTGTCTAATAGTGTTTATAATATAACACTTGGATATGTTGTGATCCCCATAAAATGTTTGTGTGTGTGTGACTCTAAAATATATTCAACTATTTGAATTGGTTGTAATTTTATCTTGTATTGTAAAATGCACCACAATAAAGATCTTTATGTACAATTCCTAATATATACTTCCTTGATTATTTTGTGCTACTTTCCCAGTGATTTCCTTGACATCATCGTCCCACACATATACAGTTTTAAAAGTTTTTAAAATTTAATTTAAGCTATCATATTTTTAATTTCCCAGAACTTTTTGTTATTTTCTATTTCTTTTATATAGCACCTTCATCTTTTCTCTTGATTGAAATATCTTTTTTACTTCCTCTAAAAATACTATACATTGCTATTGATATGAGGCTTTGATTTTCTTCTCTAAAAACTGTTTATATTTTTCCAATTTCTTTCCTTCCCCATTCATTTGTTTTGCATTCTAGGTTTATAATACAGAATGTCTAGTCATACTTAGATTGAATACTGTTCATATTTAAAAATCACTAAATGTGTTCTAGAGAGCTCCGCTTCAAAAATTAGACTTGTCAATTAGTAGAACTCATTGGAGGGTAAAGGTATAAAATTTAAATATTTTTCCTGGAAGTGTACTCAGATGGGGAGGGGGACTTCACATCACCAAAATAGCCTCTATAAATATGGTTGCCAGGATCCTGGGGACTACACAGCAGAGAAAGAGTCTAAGGAAAATGACTTTTATATTTCAGTGAGTAGATACACACTTAGCATTCCTTCCAGTTACAATTATGTCTGTCTCAAACCTGCTGTGCTGGGTGTCCCTACATTAAGATTGTCTCTGATTTAGTTTTTCCTGGAAGAAAAATGGCCTGCATGGGTTGTGGAGGGATAGTGAAGGTAAAAGTCTAAGGACATTCACATATCCCTGCTTCCCATTTCTGGGCCTCACTGAGATCATTCTGGGTGAAACTGCTTTTTTGTCTTAGGATATTACACTTTTTATTTCTGATTCCCTAACTTCTGTTGCAAGAATCAGCAATGATTTAACTGCTAAAAATCTGAATATGTGCTGACTATTCTCATGTACAAATATCTTTTCTTAGTCTTCTAAAACTTCAGTGTTTTAATTAATAAAAAAAAAGAGTCATCTACTATCATTTTAGTAGACGTCTGGGTGATGAATGTATGTATTTAATAGAATATGTTAAGCCTCCTTTTTTTTCTGTGATAATAAACTTCAATCGGATATGCATTCATGCACTGTAGGTTTACATTCCAAGTTAAATAAAAACTCTTTATTCGAGATAAACTTCATGTTGCATCTTATAATTTCCAAATATTGAACTGCAATTGAACAAAGGGTCATTTCTGTTCAGAGATTTATAGGTTAGCAGATGCCCCAACTATTATGTCTCTCTGGTTTCTACTCTGTATTAATTAAAAGTCTCATTTCTTCTGTCCTTGGCCATAGACCACTGATCTGAACAATTACTTCAGTCAGAATCTGCTGCTAGCACCAGCTCAGGTGAATAATGAAATAGAAATATACTGCAGTTAATTTTGAAGCTTGTCAATGCCGGCATATGAAAAGAATATATAATATTTTTCTATTTTACTTGTTGATTCCAGAAAATAAAGATTTTTTTTTCTAAAGACATCTTTGTGCTATACATCCGGTTAAGATTTTTATGTTTCTCACATAACAATCACAACTCTTTAAGCAATTTACCTTTACATTCAGTTTATTCTGAGATGTGGTATATAGATAAATAAATTAAGGCTTAGAAAACTTAAGAACTTGATTAAATACACAGGAAGTTGTATCAGTTACAATGATAAAATTATTCTAAGTATTTATCTTGAGACAATCCCAATAACAATTCTTCATTTGTTAGCACATTTAGCTTCCAAAAATTTCTTCACCAATAGGTAGAATTATAACCATTTAAACAAATAAGAAAAGTATAATTGAAGAAGTTAAACAGCAGCAATAATAAAACTTATTCAATGTCATGAGACTTGGTAGGATTTGAGCTGAGAAAAGTCTAATTCTAAAATATATATTTCTCCCATAACCTTCACACAGCTTGTTATAAGCATATATCTGTCCATTATATGATCTCTCCTGAATATGTCAATTGATATGATTTTGAACTTAAAGCAATGATTGGAAGGCTTTGTATTTCTTAGATCACTTGGGTCAGGTCTGTTTTCTGTCTTGGTGACAAATTCAGGATAGAACTTGAGTCAAGGACACAGACTTTTGACGAGGTAAGTTATTAACGAGGATTTAATCTGACAGAAGGCATTTCAAAAGCAGCCCTTTTTCCCAACTGCGCTTCACACCTTTAGTATCATTCAAGAACATTCATTCAGTGTTGACACCATTCACAATTGTGCAAATGACATTATCAGATTGTCAGGCAAATGGAAGCAATTATCTCATGAGTCTTAAGTAATGCACACATTGACATATATTTGCCTTTTGATAACAAGGAATGATCTGTCAGCTGTAAAGCAGCTCTATCATTGAAACACTTCTTAGATATTTATTTCATCTCCTGGGGAATGACAACTCTGGCAATAAACAGTGATATTCTTCATTAAAGGTGAGTTTTAGGATTAGAGAGCTGAGTTAGCACCGGCAGCTTGGCATATATTAGCATATGAAAACACTCAGCATTGTGTCTCTTGGGAGAGGCAGTAATTAATCACAGACAAACAAATTGTCATTCTTATTATGCATAATAGTGAAAAAATAATATCTTAGCTTCACACAGGCTGGGTTTCAGTGTGGGATGAGGAGCTAAGAACTGCACAGTAGGAAGCCTTGTAAGAGTGTCTGAACATAAAGATCACCATGTGATGCATTTCTCAGACAGAACAGAGCAAAACAAACCATGATGGGATAAATAATCATAATTAACAGCCTGAGTAAGATTCTTTTCTACTACTGAGAAGAGGGGTCCATTAACGAACATTTATTTTCAATTCATGTTTCAAAAAATGTAGTCAAGTACAAAAAGAAAGGCTGAGATTGTCGGTTTCTGGCATGTATAACAAGGGCATCAAGCAACTCAATTTCAGTTATTAGGAGTCTAATTCTTACCACTCTTCCCCCTCCCATGTCTGTTTACCATTCACTCAGTGTCTGATATGCATACGAAAAGTAGGCCCCTTGAGATGATCCTGTATTGTCACAAATCCTCCATTTGTGATGTGCACTAATGCTCACTGATCCGTGAACTTTCTTCAAATGTTTAACATGAATTTAGGACCAGATGATTAACAAATAAAAGTATATTTTAAGACTGTGTTGGTATAAAGACAGTGACAGTCCAGATTGATTTATTTTGATTTTAAAAATAAATGCAAATATTTTCATGGGTTCCTAACAGCACCATAGACCTTTGTCACTGTGTCTACTGTGCTTCATGGGTAAGGCTGCCCTGTCAAGGGGCCCTGCAAGAAAATTAATCCTCCCAGCTTCATACACATCAAGATAATACATAGTCGAGATCAGATAATCTGCTCTTCACTTTTCACAGAAGTAGATTCTAACCATGGCTCTTAGTATCAATTCCAACTTGTGTCCAAGATTCTCTACCGTAATTTTTAATATCTTCTTTATAAACGCCTAAGAGGCAATGTTTGCTTGTTGGACATCTTTAATAGTGTCAGAAGATCCTACAAAGTTTATTATTTCAGAATAGGGAGAAAATGTTTTGCATTTTTTATAGGCTACAAAGTATATTTCTGGCCAAAAGCTAAAATATAATTTCAAGGTTCATATTTGGATTTTGATATTCCTTTAAGGATTTATATGTGCTACTATATTTTACTTGAGTGATCCTCTGAAACATATTTATATAATAAAACCAACTTTTTTTGATTACTATCTCAAATTTGATCTCTTCTGTGATATTTAACCTTATATTCTCCGGTAAAAAAATATACCTGGTGGTGTGTTCAACTATTTTTGAATTAATGACTTTTTCTTGATATGAGCTGAATATTTGGATAGCAGTAACATACTGACTAAAACTCTTCACATCATTTTTTCTTTTCTGATGTAAGTGAGGAGCAACCCCGCAATCAAATTATGGCAATATACCATATTATACGAAGGTTTGTGTTTCTACAGATATCAAAATAACTGTATATTGATGTTTTTAAATGTTTTTATTCTTTATATATGTTTAGAAAAATAATGCTTAGCTTATTTTTTAAGGCAATTGTAAGAGATATCCCAAGCTAGCAGATGATTATAGAATATGAAATACAATAGTCTACTTTAAAATTTAGAAAGCAGCCGGGTGTAGTGGCTCATGCCTGTGATCCTAGCACTCTGGAAGGCTGAAGCTGGTGAATTTCTTGAGCTCACGAGTTCAACACCAGCCTGAGCAAATGCGAAAGCCCATCTCTACTAAAAATGGAAAAACTGAGGCAAGAGTAGCATTTGAGCCCACAGGTTGGAGGTTGTTGTGAGCTAAGACACCATGACCCTCTACCCAGGGTGACAGCTGAGACTTTGTCTCAAAACAAAAATAAAATTAAATAAATAAAATGTAGGAAGCAGTCTATTCTATAGCGAAAAGGCATTGATAAGGAAGAAGGAAAATTTAGCCCCTGTGCACTCACTAAACAGAGGAAAGGAAAAGAAAACACACTTGAGAGACTATAGTTGTGTTAGGGTATACATATTTTATCCATCTCTCTTCAGTCTATTTTAATTAGCTTTTAGGGTTCACTTACATATAATAAAAATCAGCAGACTTAAATGTAGAGTTGAATAGTTTTACCAAATAAATACCAATTTAACCACCACCACAACACTGACATTAAACATTTCTGTTCCCCTCCTCCCGCCCCTATACTAATTAAATAAAAAAATGCCCTGATACTAATTTGTATTAACAGAATCCTGTCCTGACAAACATAGATATACCTTCTATTATTGATAGCATTTCATTTTTCATATAAATGGAATCATGCAAGACCCAGCCTGCTCTGTCTGTCTTCTTTCATCTAGCATGCCTTGTTTAAAGCCCATTCATGTTGTGCCATGAATTAGTAGTTCATTCTTTTTTATTATTTTTTATTCACATAAATTTTTGGGGCACAGGTACATTCTACATGCACAGATTGTGTAGTGGTCAATCAGAGCTTTTAGGGTAGCATTGCCTGAATGATGTATGTTGTATCCATTAAATAATTTCTTCATCTTGCACTTCCACATCCCTCACCCTCCCGAGTTTCTGATGTCTACCATTCCACTCTCTGTGTCCATATGTATACATCTTTCCATTATATGAATATATTATGCCATAAACCTTTCATGCACATATCAATTGATGGGCATGTGAGTTATTCATGTTTTGAGGCCATTATGTACACAAATGCTATAAGCATTCTTTTACATGCGCCAACTTCACAAAAAAGCATGTGTCTTTTATAACATATATTTACACTTCTCAGGTAAAGACTTAGAAATGAGATGGCTGAGTCACATGGAAATCATGTTTTAACTTTATAAGATAGTGCCAAAATACTTTTGAAAATGATTGTATTCTTTTGAATTTCTAGCAGAAATATGTAAGTGTTTTGGTTGTTCCCCATCCTTGTCAACTTTTGACACTGTCAGGTTTTTTTTGTTTTAGCAATTAAATAACCATTTTAATTTAACCCTCTATAGTGGCTGTATCTCATTGAAGTTTCAATGTTCAATTCCTTAATTACAAATGATATCTAGTATAGCATTTTATATACTTACTTGCCATTCACCTATCTTTCTGGATAAAGTATTATAAAGTATTATTTATAATACTTTAGAAATATATTTACATATTTATATTTATTTCATCCTTTGTGATCTTATTTTTAACTTTCTTAATTATATTTATTATATAAGGATAACCTAATTATATAATTATATTTATTGTGTCCTTCATAATCTTGGTTTTTTTGGGGGGGGGATTGGGGTTTTCTTGCAATTTTGGTCAGAGCTGGGCTTGAACCTGCCAACCCTAGGCATATGGGGCTGGTGCCTTAATCCTTGAGCCACAGGCGCCACCCCATAATCTTGTTTTTAACTTTCAAAATGTCTTTAAATATTCTGGGTCCAGATACTTTGTAAAATACATGCTTTTCAAATATTTTCAGTCTATATTTTGCCTTTTCCTTTTACTATTTATCATTATAATTTTTAGGTTTATAGTTACATATAATAATTAAATTATGACTAAGTCTTGTGATGTTGCCAAGGCTGAAGTTCAGTGCCATTCACAGGTGCAATTATAACGAACTACAGCCTCAAACACCTGGACTCAACCGATCCTTTTTCCTTATCCTCCCAAGAAGCTGGGACTACTTGTGCACACCACCATGCCCAGATCCGTTTCATTTTTTGAGGAGGAAACTTCAGTTTGTATCTTTTATCTTACTTTTTTAAAATTTTGATGAAGTGCAATTGTCATTTTTTATATGGTTGAGGATGCTGTGCCTTATTTAAGAAATGGTTATTCATTTCAATGTCAAAAATACTTTGTTAAATTTTCCTCTCAGAATTCTGTAGTTTAAATTTTAAATATAAAAATTTAAAATACTCATGCATACTGTTATATTTATTTAAGCTATCTGAATTCACTTATTTTTGTATATAATATATGGTGAAGATTGAGGTTTGTTGTTTTCCATATGCATATACAATTGTTCTAGCAGCTTTAGCTGAAAAGATTATCTTTAACTCTAAAAATGACCCTTAGTGACATAAGTCAAGAATTAATTGGCCAATATGCATGGATTCTTTTTCTGTTGCATTATCTATAAGGCTATCAACATAGCAACACAACACTTTTTAAAATTACTATAGTTATACAATAAGATCTGAAATCAAATAGTGTGTGTGTTCCAAGTTAGTTTTTAATAACACCTTCTTGACTATTTGGGGTCCTTTCTATTTTCACATTACTTTAGAATGGTCTTGTACATTTCTTCAAACACAGAGATTCTGACAGGGACTGGGTTGAATACAAAGACCATTTTGGAAAAAAAAAAGATGACATTTCAACAATATTGAATGTTCTATTCTAATTTATGGACATAATATATTTTCATTGCCAAAAACATTCTTCAAAATTTCACAACCCTGTACTTAGCAGTCACCACCTATTCTTCTCATCCTCCCCCATCCTAGGCAACCACAAATCTATTTGTCTTTAAATACATGTCTATTCTGCATATTTTCCATACATGGAATCATATAATATGCCATCTTTTGTGACTGGATTCTTCATAATAATATGTTTCAAGACATAACACTATGTTTACAAGGTTAGTCCATGTTACATTAAATAATATTTTATTGTCATGATTTAACACATTTTTATCAATTCATTAGTTATTGGCAAGTTGGTTTATTTTTACTTTCTTAGCATTTTTCTAAGTTTTTTGTGGTTGCCCTATAATTTGCAATATACATTACAACAAATCCAGGTCTGCTTCCTAAACCATTATACCACTTATTTACTGGCGAATCCCTTAAAAATAGTCTTTCATTTTTTATTAAGTCAAATACATATAGATTATGAATACATTTATGCATATGTGGGGTACAATGTGTTGATTTTTTTTAATACAATCTGACATGGTTACATCAGATCAATCAACATATCTTTCACTTCATTTACTTGATTATTGTGTTAGGACATTTATGTTCTACACTTGAGAGATTTGACTTGTACCCTTGCAATTCCTCTCTCATCCTTATATCATTACTGTCATTTATTTCATATATATTATAAGCATACATAAGACTATATACTTATATAATTGAATACATGTTGCTATTTTAAACATTGTTATTGCTACATTTAAGAATATGAATAATTTTTAAATTTTGTTCCTCCTTTCATCATGTAAATATGAGTTTCTGACCTGTATTAATTTCCATCTCTCTAAAGAAGTTCCTTTAATATTTCTTGCCCGGCACATCTATAAGCAACAAATACCTCTAATTTTTGTTTTTCAGAGAAACTTTTTATTTCTCCCTCAATTCAAAGGGTAATTTCACAAGGTACAGAATTAGGATGGTGTTTTTTTTTTTTTTTTTGCTTTTCTCTCAGCAATTTAAGTATTTCACTCCATCTCTCCTTGCTTTCATAATGTCTGAGAATGTAATTTTCATCTTTCTTCCTCTATAAATAAGTATCATTTTCTTTTATTTCAGGACTCTCTTCATTATTAATTTTCTGTAGTTTGTAAATGATTAGTTTGGGCATAGTTTTTTAACATTTATCAAATTTGGTGTTTTCCACATTTCATGGAACTGGATCCATGTTTTGGTGTCTGACCCTAATTTGAGGAATTTCTCAGTCATTACCTTCAACTATTTCTTCTTCTGTTCCTTCTCTTTTTATTCTCCTTCTGGAATTTCCAATACAGGTGTGTTACATCTTGGATGCTCTGTTCTATTCTATTGTTTGGGGTGGGAAGTTGTTTTATTTTTGTGGGTTTTTTTAAATCAATCTTTGTTCTTTCTCCAGGTTACTTTTATTTTTAGAGGTTTCTATTGAGATATCCTCAAGCTCAGAGATCCTTTCCTCAGCTGTGCTATTCTGCTTATAAGCCCAGCTTATGCATTTTTCATATCTGTTAGAGTGTTTTTGATTCCTAACATTTCTTTGTGGTTCTCTCTCAGGATTTCTATCCCTCTGCTTACATTATCCATCTATTCTTGCATAGTTTTTGCTGTATCCATTAGAACCCTTATGTTACTAACCACAGTTGCTTTAAATTATCAATCTGATAATTCTAACATCCCTGGCATGTTGATTCTGATACTTGCTCTGTTTCCTTTCAAATTATGTTTTTTGTCTTTGGTATATCTTGCAATTTTTTTTTTCTTAGCCTAACATAATGCACTAGGTAAAAGAAACTACTGTTAACAGCCCTTTAGTAATGTGGATGTGTATGAGGAGGGGAAGTGACCCATAGTCTTGTGATTAGGCTTCAGGCTTTTAGTGAGCCTATGATTCCAGACTGTGAAGTTCACACGTGTTTCTTACTTTTTCTTTCTCCCCACTTAGGTGAAAGAGGATGGTGAGGCTGGAGCTATTTCCTTCTCTCAGATCAGTTAGACTCTGATAATACTTCAGCAAGTTAGGCTCTGGTTAACTAATTTCTCCCTAGGTCAGGACTTGTTAAAAAGAAGCGTACTCTAGCTTACTTCAAAAATGGTTCCTTTCTCCCTTCTCCTGTTGGAAGCATGCGGAAGGGAACAGAGATTTTTCTCCGATAATTACTGTGAGAACATGGCAGTACTCCTACAGGTAAAACTACCCAAAAGTGTGCCCCTTACCATTCATGCATGAGTTTCCCTAGAGTTTTTAGCTTTCTATGTTGTACACACCGACTACAGTGCAGGTTTTGCTTCCCCAATGTGAATTCCATATTGTTTCTCCTCTTGTGTGCCTGGAAGCTGTAGTTCCCCAGATTTGCCTGTCCATCTCTCCAGTCTTAGGATCAAATCTCTATCCTGTGTCTTCACCTCTCCCAGAAAAGCTGTTGAGTTTTCAGTCTGTTCATCATTTTACTTGTTGTTAGGATGGTGTGACAACTTCTAGGCTTCTGATATGCAGAATCAGAAACTGAAGTCTCTGTAGCTGTTTAACACCTTGTCTTATAGTAAATGCTCAGTAAACGCTGAGTGAAAAATGGAAGTGAAAAGGATGTATGATCATATCATCTTCTATAGAAGACAAGAGAATTAGTTGTATATATTGTTTGCAATTATGGTATTATCAAAGCCCTCACCTGCTGGGCAGATGTTATTTATTTATTTGAGGTATGACATTTATCGCCCTATTAGGATGAAGATGAAATGTAAACATGAAAGATTGTTACTTAATTTGCTTTCCTCCCTTAAAGAAATTTTCATTAAACATAGGAAAAGTATTGGGCCAACCATTTCTAGCTTGGCCATTTCTTGTGCACTATTATTGTAGCATAGTAGAGTTATTTCACCCAGTGACCTGAGAGCTATTATTAGCATCACTAACTAACTAAACATATTTTGGAGAGTACACTTCAACTCCTTGGGTTTAAGTTTATATCCCCATAAAACAGAGTATTTGCTTAGATAAAGAATGTGCTTACTTTTGAGAACTCTATCAAAGCTTTTTAATATAATATTTCTTTTCTTACTCATAACACTCATTAGATGTACTCACCAAAGAGGATTTCTTGATATTGTTCTTTTGTATCCTGCTTAGTGATAACATAAAAAGAGAAATGACTCAAAAAGAGGAAATAACACAAATATAAATAATACAAGATGCAATATAATTTTATTGCATTAGATACAACTTTTCAGAGCTAAGATAAAGCTAGCAGAAAATTCTTTATCTGGTCATTAGTTCAGTGTTATGTAGAATAAAGTATTTTACAACTATAAAACTGAGCTATATCATTTGATTTGAGGGAAATGAATATGAACTCACTAACATATATTACTCAATATAAGTTTTCTTTTACATTTGCTTCTATGACTTGCATAATTAAGGATATGAAAATTACATTTAATATTCTATTTGTGCCAATTCATCTGTTACTTTATAGTTACTTCTTAAATTATCCCAGAGTTATGTTTTTGTATTTTAAGAAAAGTTGATTTTTAGTAGCACTATACATAAGTTTGTAGTATGAGATAGCAATGAGACATGCTGTATTCATTAATCTACTTGTTTTATAATTAGCATTGTGATGACATATACATAATTCTTTATTATAAGATAAGACTAAATGATCATGATGCTATAATTCCAGATATTTGAGTTTTAGAATGGCAGAGTAAAAATACTACTATAGGGAAATTGGTGATGCAAGAATTTGGAGTTTTTTCTTCTTATCATCATGATTAAATAAGTGGAGATAATCTAGATGAATACTGCCCATGTGTTAAATTCTTCAAGTCAATCATTCATCTATTTACCCAATGAGTAATAAGCATCAAGCACCATCCAGATACTATAAATACAATAGTGGGCAAGTTGGAAAAGGTACTATAGAACTTGCAGTGCCCTAGGGTATATAGTCAGTAGACAAATAGCTTATAAATAAAAACACAAAATGACAGCCATATGTGCTTTGAGGAGAATTAGCAAGGTCATGTAGAGTGATATATGTGAGTCAAAGGATAGAGCTAGTGATTTAAGGCAACAGTCACCCACAGATCATACACAAATCTCTAACGGCTATATGTCTCCTAATGATGTATTTTCTGTGGATCTTTCCAAAATACACTTCTGGCTAGTAGACATAGCCACCTAGATATAGTACAAAAACCTCAAATGCTTCATGTGCAGACTAAAATCCATCATGTACTGCCCAAAGTGTTGAAGCTTAGCCGTTTTCCAACTTTTTATCAATCATTTTCTCCTACTGATTTATCGCAAAAATATCTCTTTAGCATATACTTTTTCTCCAGCTCCACTGTGAATCTCTCAGTAATGAATTTAGTTTGGGGTAGTATAGTAGATATCAATTTCCATGTCACCCACTTTAGAAGTTGTACTATGTACACCTACAGCTGTAAGCTTTACCACAGGATAGTTATTATTAAATCCTGTGTCTTTGGACTTGAGAACTTGCTTTTTAAATCACCACTCCCTTGCACTTTCTTTTATTTTTTCTAAATGTGACATCACTGAAATGTCAATAGATCAAGCATAGAACCACTGGATCACAATTCTCCCCCTAACATAAAATTCTTCAGAGGTTCTTTAGTATTTGTTTCAGTGGTATAGAAATCTGATAATAATATCACCAAGGTACTAAAAAGCATGCACATATATATGTGTGTGTATGTATGTATTTATAGTGTATATTCACATGTATCATATGTTTTGTATATATAGATACCTTTATGAGTATGTATGACATACATATACAGTCATGAACTACAAAGCAACAATTGATCAGTGATGACATATATGATGGTGGCTCCAGAAGATTATCATGAAGCTAAAAACTCCTATCAGTTAATGACTTTTTGATTAACCTGACTCTGTGTAATCCTAGGCTTTGTGTATGTGTTCATTTCTTAAACGCAAAAAAAGTTTGTAACAGGCCGAGTGCGGTGGCTCACACCTGTAATCCTAGCACTTGGAGAGGCCAAGGCAAGTGGATAGCTTGAACTCATGAGTTCAAGACCACCCTGAGCAAAAAGCGAGACCCCATCTCTACCAAAAACAGAAAAATTGAGGCAAGAGGATCACTTTAGCCCAAGAGTTGGAGGATGCTATGAGCTATGACATCATGGCACTCTACCCAGGGCAACAGCTTGAGACTGTGTCTCAAAAAAAAAAGTTTATAAAAAAAATGTTTAAAAAGTAAAATACATATGTGTATTTACATAAACAGCTTATAGAATAAAGATATAAGGAAAAGAAATATTTTTATACAGCTGTACAATATGTTTGTGTTTTAAGTGCTATTAAAAAGAATCAGGAAGTTAGCCGGGCGTTGTGGCAGGCGCCTGTAGTCCCAGCTACTCGGGAGGCTGAGGCAAGAGAATCGCCTAAGCCCAGGAGTTGGAGGTTGCTGTGAGCTGCATGATGTCATGGCACTCTACGGAGGGGCAATAAAGTGAAACTCTGTCTCCACAAAATAAAAAAAGAATCAGGAAGTTATTATTATACCTAAGGTCAATACATTATTAAAGACAAAAAACATCATTTCATCAATTTAGAGTAGCCTAAGTATTCAGGGTTTATAAAGACTACAGTAGTGTATAGTAATGTCCTAGGGCTTCACATTCACTTGCTGCTCACTCACTGACCTACCAAGAACAATGTCCAGTTAGTGCCTCAAGTACATTCACAGTAAGTGCCCTACACCAATGCTTTTCTCTTTTACTATATTATTGCTGTACTTTTCTATGTTTTGATATGGAAGTACTTAACTTTGTATAAGAGTTGCCTACAATATTCAGTGCAGTAACATATTGTACAGATTTTTTAACCTAACAGCAATAGTCTCTTCTATATTACTATATATTCTAGGTGTCTAGATGTGAGAAAAACATTTGTGGCTCGGCGCCTGTGGCTCAACGGGCTAAAGCACCAGCCACGTACACCTGAGCTGGCGGGTTCGAATCCAGCCCCAACCCACCAAACAACAATGACGGCTGCAACCAAAAAATGGCCGGGTGTTGTGGCAGGCGCCTGTAGTCCCAGCTACTTGGGAGGCGGAAGCAAGAGACTCGCTTGAGCCCAGGAATTGGAGGTTGCTGTGAGCCGTGATGCCATGGCACTCTACCCAGGATGACAGCTTGAGGCTCTGTCTCAAAAAAAAAAAAAAAATAAGGACATTTGTACTAGATTATTTATCGTAGTTCAATTTACAATCACCAAGATGTGGAAACAACCTAAATGTCCATCAAGCCAGGAATGGATTAACAAGTTGTGATATATATGTGTGTATATATATATATATATATATGTGTGTGTGTGTGTGTGTGTGTGTGTGTATGTATACACACACACACACACACACACATATACTATGGAATACTATGCAGCCATAAAAAGATGGAGACTTTACATCTTTTGTATTAACCTGGATTGAGTTAAAACACGTACTTCTTAGTAAAGTATCACAAGGATGGAGAAGCAAATATCCAATGCACTCAGTACTAATATGAAGCCAGTAGACGATCTAATATATATCCACATCAGAGAAAAACTCAGTTCATTCAAGTTGGGCAGAGGAGGTATGAGGAGCAGTGGGTGGAATGGTGTGCTTCCACTTAATGGACACAATGTAGGGGTATTGACACACCTTTTGGGTGTGGAACGAAACTCCAGGAAGGACTCTACCTAACATATGCAAATATTATAACTTGATTGTTTGTACCCTCACATTAACCTGAAATAAAGAAAAAAAAAAAGAAGTTCCATGGAGATCAGAAAGGACATAAAAGGTCAATGAATGGAGAATGTTGATGTAGAGCCAAGATTGTGGTAGGTAGAAAATGCATATAAATAATGAAATAAATTAATAATAATTTCCCAGTATTTATAGTTGTCATATTCTATACAATTGCCACAGATATTGAATTAGTGAATATTGAACTTTTTATTCTTAGTTAAAGATAAGAGTTGGGTATCTGCTAACTTCATGTTACAAAGTTTGGTGGACAGAAATACCAGTTACATTCTAGAGTTTAATTTCCCACTACCTTTGTAAACTGGCCAACTTCAACCTTGAAAATTGGTGATTTTACATAATCTCTTCCCCATGCAACACTTCATCAAGTTAGGAAAAAGAAAAAATTCTTTCACAGCCTCCTGATTTGTGGAATTGGTCTCACCTAGAAGTTTAAATTTTTCATACTGCATCTGCAAGGAGAACAGGGACCAAAGACTCCATTCTTGGCAATACAACACAACCCCCCAAAAGGGGAAAAACAGAAATAAGCTGAGCAAGGCAGAATAAAAACAGTTAAGGTAGTTTACTTTTAAATTAGCAGTTAAATTACTTGTCTGCTTTTACTAGAAGCCTGGCCTGTAAGGGACACAGCTGACAAATACCCTGGCTGGGTCTGTAAGCACTCTGAAGAACAATGGTCATAATAGAAGTATATACAAGGCCTGGGAAGGAACACTGACCAGGCTGTCCTCCGCCCAGTCAACAGTTAAAGCAAATAGCCATTGTGGGGATTTGTATTATGGCCAGGGCAGAGGTCAAAGAAACAGCTTGAGCCCTCTTTCAGGAAGGCTTGAAACCCAGCCATGGAGCAAAATGCCTCTGGGTGGAGATAAGGGAAAAATTCTACTTTTTCAAGGAGCCTAGGGCACCATCATGTCTGCTCCACAGAGAAACTAGAGGGGTCTCACCTCCCTCACGGAATCTATGTGTGTAACCACAGACAGAAGGCTGCCCCCTCACAAGGCTCAGGTTTGAGATTTCTCAAGGCTGCCCAGACCCTTAAAGTTAATGATTATAGATAGAATAAGAAATAACATGCTTACTCACAGAAACTGCTGGTGTTTTATTTTCTTCCTAAGCTTACCCTTTTGGCTAATGAGAAAATAACCTTTAATAAAAGCTAGGTGAAACAAACACTCAGAGCCACCTGCTAGAACCTCACAAGCTAGCTGTGGTCCCCTATGTTCCCACCTTTGAAATTCTATACTGTGTACCCTGGCTTGTTATCTCTCACCGCTTTTAACTTTATTATTTCCTCAGTAGATCACTTCCAGTTCCACAGGTCTTAATAGACCTGGGGCAGGACACCAGCAGTATCACCTCTTGAAATATGTAAGCCAGCCAGCATAAGCTGCAAAGAGGTCAACATTTTCCTGAGCCCTGGTGACATGACTGTAAATCCCTTTGGCTTTTAACTCCGTAACCATCCTGTCCACTATACATTATCATGAATCCACAAATTTAGTCACTTTAAAAAATTTTTTTCCATAGCTTCATCCTACATTCTAGATCTGAACACTTTCTGGATGTCTGTATTATTGATATGTTAACATTGAACTCACAGTGAAGAGCCCTGTGACTTGTGCCTGAACAAAGCTGATCTAACACAAGTATGAAATTTCTTCATAAATCACATCACAGCCTTCTGGCACTTAGAAGATTCAGCACTTTGTTTTGGGGCCATTTTAAACATTGAACTCACAAATAAAAGGCACAAAAATGCTAAAAATATAGCAGTTAACAGAGCATAGAAAAAGATGCTTGTTTATAGAAGGAGAGCCAAAACAAGAAGGCAGAGTGTAACCTTATTGAACTACCTGGGAATATGTGCGTTAGTAGACAAATTTTTCACTGCTCTGTGACTGCACATGTCCATAAATAACTGTGAAAGCACATCAAATACTGACTTTAGGGTTTAAAGTGAATTGTAGTAAGTGAATTCACAAATATGAAATTTATAAATAATGAGAATCAAGGTACTTGGCTCACTGAATGAAATGAGAAGTTTTGGAATCCTGTGAGCAGAGGAGTGACTTCATGTACCCTACGTTTTAACAGATTTAGGGCACTGATGGGAGGAAACTCAAAAAGCATCAGTACGCAAGTGCTCATCTGCTTATTTCATGATACCAGACCCTTTTGTTCTTGCTGCTATCATACTTATTTTCATATCATTTGATTTCTCTTATACACTAAATACATTCACCTATCTGTCTGGATCACTTACACCAAGTCAATAAACCCCCTATACCAGGGGTCCTCAAACTTTTTAAACAGGGGGCCAGTTCACTGTCCCTCAGACCGTTGGCAGGCCAGACTATAGTTTAAAAGAAAAACAACTATGAATAAATTCATATGCACACTGCACATATCTTATTTTGAAGTAAAAAAACAAAACAGGAACAAATACAATATTTAAAATGAAGAACAAATAAAGTTAAATAAACAAACTTAACAGTATTTCAATGGGAACTATGGGCCTGCTTTTGGCTAATGAGATGGTCAATGTCCGGTCCCAATTTATCACTGCTAGTCGTAACAAGTGATGCAAGTGTGCATCATTAGTCTAGATCTGGTTGCAGATTTCATTCTGGAAAATGTCTGTTCACAGACGTAAGTGCTGCCAAAGATGGTTGCCATTTTGAGTACATGGTTCCTGAGATTAGAATATGTCTTAGAGGGGAGAGATGCCCAGAAATTAGGAAGGCTGCTTGACTTGAATGTTTCTTTCAGAGAGTCACAATTCTGCAGTTCAGCCAGTTCCATTTGATAAATTGTATCCACATTTTCTTTCTTTATTATTTTTTTTTTATTTCAAGATACTTTATTCTTAAAACAGGTCACAACACTAAGCTTTTGGCCCATTCTGCCACTGTACAAGTCACAAATGCTTGCTGAGCAGCGGAGAGGTGCTCTTTCATAGCATGTCTGAAAAGTGAATAAAAATCCATATAAAACAAATATTCAAATAGTTTCCATAGGAACACAGATAAGTCTGACCCCATCTCCTAATCTTACATATTGCTGCATCTGTGCCAACCCTACTCTTACAAAGACATTTCAAAACTAACAATAATGAAGTTAAATAGTCCCTCCAAATCCCTTAATTCAAGCTAAACTCACAGTTAACAGCTACAGAATGATATCTACACATTAATACTAGCTGAAGCACAACTTGCTGGGTGACGTTTCATTCCACTCTCCCAAGCACAAGACACAGGCAGAGTGCCAACATCCTGCTCTTCTACTTTGGGTAGGTAGTCGGGGTTCTGGATTTGCTGCATGAGTTGCCACGTCGTTCCTGACATCACATAGTAGTTGGCCTCTGGAATCCATTGAAAGTAGAAGCAGCAGCTA
>CAUYRH010053400.1:0-11323 GCA_963574655.1 Perodicticus potto
CAGCTAAACTGAGTTTCATTTATGATGGAGAAATTAAATACTTCAACAACATCCACATGCTGAAGAAATTTGCTATAACTAAGCCAGCTCTCCAGGACATTCTCAGACCTATCCTCCACAATGACCAGCACAAACCTCCACTACAAAAGTAAGCACACCCGAGAGGCTGAAGCAAGAGAATTGCCCAAGAGTTAGAGGTTGCTGTCAGCTGTGACACCATGGCACTCTACTGATGGCAACATAATGAGACTCTGTCCCCAAAAAAACAATTCCTGACTCTGTCATCCATCTCCTTTGTGAAATTTACCTTGGACCCTTTCCTTATCCAGAAAATGGGGAGTTGGATAAAAAGAGTTCTACTCACCTAGCAGGCACAATGTAGGGATACATGGCACACCTCCTAGGTGAAAGACTCAACTAAAACTCAGATGCTACCCAACAAAGGCAAATAATGTAACCTAATCGTATATACCCTATATTAATCCAAAATAAAAGAGCTCTACTCTTCTGGTATTGTCTTCATTGAAAATATTGCATCTCTTGCTTTTCTGGCTGGAACCATGGAAGGTGTGGAAGAGAAGAAGGTTTCCTACTGTGCCAGAAACCCTCAAGAAAAAGCAAAGGAATTTCACAGAGCTGAAGATGAAACGTCTGAGAAAGAAGTAGACCCAAAAGATGCTTCAAAAGGGAAGAAGGAAACTTATCTATAAAAAAGTCATGCATTGGCAGGGCATGGTGGATCACGCCTGTAATTCTAGCCCTATGGGAGGCAGGTCGATTACTTGAGCTCACAAGTTCCAGATCAACGTGAGCAAAAGCAAGACCCCCATCTCTACTAAAACAGAAAAACTGAGGCAAGAGGATTGCTTGAGCCCAAGAGTTAGGGGTTGCTATGAGCTATGATGCCATGGCACTCCACCCAGGGCAACAACTTGAGATTCTGAGAAAGGAAGGAAACTAAGAAGAAAGAGAAAGAAGGAAGGAGGAAGGAGGGAAGAAAGGAAGGGAGGGAGGAAAGGAAGAAGAGGGAAAAAAAAGGAAGGAAGGAAGGGAAGGAGGGGAAAAAAGGAAAGGAAAGGAAAGGAAGAAAGAAAAGAAAGAGCAAGCTAATCATTATCATAAGGAATATAGGCAGATGTACAAAACTGAGATTCGGATGGCTGGAAACTTCTATGTACCTACAAAACCCAAATTGGCATTTGCCATCAGGACCAGAGGGATCAGTGGTGTGAGTCCAAAAGTCCCAAAGGTGTTGCAGCTTCTTTGCCTTTGCCAGATCTTCAATGGAACTTTTGTTAAGCTCAAAAAGGCTTCGATTAACGTGCTGAGGATTGTAGAACCATATATCACATGGGGGTACCCAAATATGAAGTCAGTAATTGAACTTATCACAAGTGTGGTTATGGCAAAATCAATGAACGATTGCATTGACTAACAGTTTGATTGCTCCATCTCTTGGCAAATATGGCATCATCTGCATGGAGGATCTGATTCATGAGATCTATACTGCTGGAAAACACTTTAAAGAAGCAAATAACTTCTGTGGCCCTTCAAGTTATCGTCTCCACGGGGTGGAAGGGAAAAAAAGACAACCCACTTTGAAGAAGGTGGAGATGCTGGTAACAGGAAAGACCAAATCAATAAGATTAGAAGAATGAACTAAGGTATCTGCCCTGATTATTTTTGTAATCTGGTCAGTTAATAAAGTGTCTGCTTTCAAACTGAAAATTAAAAAAAGAAGGAAAGAAAATACTGTTTCTCTGTATTTAAACATTCATTTAGCACCTCCTCCCATTCCATGCTTCATGCCAGGCTGCAGGAAGGCAGTTGTAAAGTTGTAGGAGGCAGAGTCCATCCTTCAGTTTTGAGATGTAGAAGACAAAGACATGACCAGTCACTGAGGAAAGGCACTTCACTCAGTGAAGTCTAGTGGTAAGGGCCTCCCTTACCACTAGATGGGCCTCTCAATTTTCTTATCCCATGCAGCTCACTGGCTCCTCATGGCAATCTCACATAGGTCCTAGAAACGTTCCCCCATTACGCTACCAAAAAATACCCTATCTTGGGGCCCTTGTTTCCTAAAACACCTACTAACTCAGTTTATCCTTAGAAAGGCTTTGCGAGGATTCATATCCTAGAAACTGAGACGGTCTTTCAAGAGTTCCTAACTTTTTCTTTCCCCAGCATTCACTTAGTCTAATCTAAGTAATAGACCAGTATATTTTAAAAATAAGTTTTAGAGTGCATGTAGAGAGGAATTTAGAATTTTTTTTTTTTTTTTTGGTAGAGACAGAGTCTCACTTTATTTTATTTTATTTTATTTTTTTGAGACAGAGCCTCAAGCTGTCACCCTGGATAGAGTGCCATGGCATCATAGCTCACAGCAACCTCCAATTCCTGGGCTCAAGCGAGTTTCCTGCCTCTGCCTCCCAAGTAGCTGGGACTACAGGCGCCCGCCACAACGCCTGGCCATTTTTTGGTTGCAGCCGTCATTGTTGTTTGGCAGGCCTGGGCTGGATTCGAACCCGCCAGCTCATGTGTACGTGGCTGACGCCTTAGCCTGTTGAGCCACAGGCGCCAAGCCCAGAGTCTCACTTTATCTCCCTCAGTAGAGTGCCGTGGTGTCACACAGCTCACAGCAACCTCCAACTCCTGGGCTTAAGTGATTCTCTTGCCTCAGCATCCCAAGTAGCTGGGACTACAAGTGCCCACCACAAAGCCTGGCTATGTCTTTGTTGCAGTTTGGCTGGGCTGGATTTGAACCTACCACCCTCAGTATATGGAGCCAGCACCCTACCCACTGAGCCACAGGAGCAACCCAGGAATTTAGATTTTGAGACCATTGTCTGTCATTTTCCTCCTTTGCTGGCAAAGTAATAAATTTCTCTTTCCTTCTCCTCAAACCATTTGTCCCTTTTCTGATCTGGCTTTAGGGGACAAGTGCCCAACTTTCAGTACAGATTTTGGTGTCCCTAGGTAGGCCCATTGGTACCCACAACTGCTGGAAGCTGCAGGGAGCAACCCCATATCAAAGCCAAGGGTCTTCCTGGGTAGGAGCAACTTCTTTTCCTGGTGAGAGACCAAGGGACAGTCCCAGCAGCTGCAGGAGCCTATTTATCTCCCCAAAGTAGACAAAAATCCTACAGCTTGAACTGAGTTGAGAAGGAAGAGGATTTGTAAAGTGTCTGGTTGCCAGGTCTTTCGTTGGGTAAGTTCCCCAATGTGCATGCAGACACCCTGATTCCACCCATATGGGCAGGGAGTGCTTCAGACTTTGTTGCTTTTGTTTGGGGGTGCCTTTTGGAGGTGGAAGTCACAAGGTCAAGTGGAACTAGGGAACTTGGTTTAAATTTGGAGCTCATTTGCAGTTTCCAAACAAAGGGACTAACTAGGCCACCATTTGGAGAAGGTTTACCTTCCAGCCCTGTAGGGCATTTGGGGCACCGTATGAGGTGCCATTTTAGGTGGTGTTTGTCCCATCTTGTTGAAAAGAAAATGGTATTAGACAAAGGCATTTGTTTGTGTTGGGAATTCCTATATTGTGTTTGTTTGGAAATTTTCACACCACTTAGATCTGAGTTTTTGTATCATGATACGCCTTGTCTGGAGGGTGAGAAAAAGTGGTGGTTGCCTAATTTTGATTTGGAAATACATTCAGGTTTTTTTTTTAGCCAATTGGTCTGTCTTTGGAAAACGTGTTTGTGCCTTTTGCCTACTTTTTTTGTATGTGGTTGGTATTTTTTTCTAACCAGTTCTTTGTGGATAAAGCCCTTTGCTGGATGTGTGGTTTGTGGAGGTCCTCTTCCATTCTGTGGGTTGTCTGTCCACTCTGTTGTTTCCTTAACTGTGCAGAGCCTCTTTGGTTTGATCAGGTTCCATTTGTTGATTCTCATTGCTGCTGTGATTGCCTTTGAGATCTTCTTTGTGGATTGTTGGCCTAGAGCAGTGGTTCTCAACTTTCCAAATGCTGCGCTCCTTAAATGCAGTTCCTTTGGGTCACGACCCACAGATTGAGAACCACTGGCTGAGACTGGTGACTGTGGGAGTTTTCCAGTGTCGTCTTCTAGAATTCTTTTTTTTTTTCAGTGTCAAATGATCCTTTTGTTGCAACATTTTCCTTTGTACTTTTAACTAGCTGGGCATTCCACTGCACCACTGTTGATATCATCTATGAGGTCATAAGAGCAGCAGCCATCAACACTGCAGCCTACTGGGCCATCCCCAGGATCTCTTTAATGGTGCCTGAGAGTTGTCTGGCTAAAGATCGGAGTCACATCTGTCAATGTTGACAATCTCATCAAAAGTGATATTTCCGGCTAGGCGCCTGTGGCTCAACAGGCTAAGGCGCCAGCCACGTACACCTGAGCTGGCAGGTTCGAATCCAGCCCCAGCCGCCAAACAACAATTACAGCTGCAACCAAAAAATGGCCAGGCGTTGTGGCGGGCACCTGTAGTCCCAGCTACTTGGGAGGCGGAGGCAAGAGACTCGCTTGAGCCCAGGAGTTGGAGGTTGCCGTGAGCTGTGATGCCACAGTACTCTACCCAGGGGGACAGCTTGAGACTCTGTCTCAAAAAAAAAAAAAGTGATATTTCCATTGTGTTTAAGCTGAAGGAAAAAAAAACATGAAAAGCTCTGTCACAAACTGCAAAGATCTTATGTCCTCACCCATTTCTAGGTTGTTCTCATGCTTTTGGCTTGGAGTCATACACCTGAAGAACAACTCTGTTTCCTAAGCTAGGGTTTAATGCCAGCTCACCCCCAGATTGCACCAGTCAAAAGAATTTTCTAGAATTCTTAGGGTCTCACGCCTTGGTTTTAAGTCTGTTGTCCATCGTGCATTGATTTTTGTTAGGGATGAGAGGTATGGATTCTCTTCCAATCTTCTACATGTGGCTGTCCAATTTTCCCAGCACCATTTGTTGAATGGGGATTCTTTGCCTCAGTGCGTGTTGTCTGTTTTGTTGGGGATTGGATGGCAGTGAGGGGATGGTTTCATATCTAGATTTCCTGTTCTGATCCATTGGTCTGTCTCTGCTCTTGTCTGGTGCCATACTATTTTGGTTGCTGTGACCCTGTGGTGTGGCTTGGAATCTGGTGGAGAGTTGCCCTGGATTTGTCCTTTTTGCTTAGGGTTGCATTGGGTATTTGAGCTCCTTTCTGGTTCCATGTGGGCCACATTGTCTAGATCTGGGTATAGAAAGGAATGCTTTCAATTTTTCTCTGTCCACTGTGATGTTGGCTGTGGGTTTGTTGTATATGGCTTTTGTAGTTGTGAGGTATGTTCCACCTATGCTTATTTTGCTTGTTTTTTTTCTTTTTTTTTGAGACAGTGTCTCACTGCTTCACCCTCAGTAGAGTGCTATCGTGTCACAGCTCACAGCAACCTCAAACTCTTGGGCTCAAATGATTCTCTTGCCTCAGCCTCTCTTGTAGCTGGGACTACAAGCACCCACCACAACACCCAGCTATTTTGTTGTTGTTTAGCAGGCCCAGGCCACGTTTGAACCCACCCAGTTAGCCCCAGTGCACACAGCCAGTGCCCAAACCACCGAGTTATGGGTGCTGAGCCTTATTGAGTTCTGAGCTGAACTTTGTTGAGTTTTTTCTCTGTATCTATTAAGATAATTGGGGGGGGGGGGTTGTTTGTTTTGCAGTTTTTGGCTAGGGCCCAGTTTGAACCCAGCACATCCAGTATATGGGGCCAGTGCCCTACTCCTTGAGCCACAGGTGCCATCCCCACCATGGGAGGTTGCATTTGAAGATTTGCCTGTGTTGGACCTGGGGTGGAGCCCACTTGGTGGTGATTTGTTGGTGTGCTGCTGAATTCAGTTTGCTAGAATTTTGTTTTTGCATCTGTATTCATTGAGAATATTCGTCTGCACTTTTTTTTCTTTTTAAGAGATAGTCTCACTTTGTCATCCTCGGTAGAGTGCCGTGGTGTTACAGCTCACAGCAACCTCTAGCTCTTGGGCTCAGGCGATTCTCTTGCCTCAGCCTCCCGAGTAGCTGGGACCAGAGGCGCCTGCCACAACGCCCAGCTATTTTGTTGTTGCAGTTTGGCTGGGGCCGGGTTTGAACCCACCACCCTCAGGATATGGGGCCAGTGCCCTACTCACTGAGCCACAGGTGCCGTCCGGTCTGCACTTTTTTGTTGTATCCTTTCCTAGCTTTAGTATCAAATGATGGCTTCATGAAATGAATTGGGAGGATTCCTTCCTTCTTGATGTCACCCAGTAATTTCTACAGTATTCTTTTTGGTCTGGTAGACTTTGGCTGTGAAATCAATTACTGTAGCTTTGGTTTCATTGCTTGGTGTTGGTTTTATCTGTGAGTTCTACTTCTTTCTGGGTGAGCCTGGGGATGTTGTTTCCAGGAATTCATCTGTTTCATAAACATTCAATGTTTTCCTGTTTATGTGCATAGGGGTTGTTGGAGTATTCAGGGATGCCTTGTGTTTCTGTGTTATCATTTGTAATATCTCCTGTATCATTTTTGACTGAGCTTATTAGGGTCCTTTCCTGTTTCTGGTTGATCTAGCAGGTCTGTTGGCTTTGTCTCTCTTTTCAGGGAGCCACCTTTTGGTTCCATTGGTCTTTACAGTTCCTTGGTTACCAATTTGTGTTAGTTCTGGTCTGATCTTAAGTCATTTCTTTTGCTGTTTGGGATTAGTTTGCTCTTTTCAAATTCTTTCAGGCAATTCATTAGATTGTTGATTTGTGATTTTTACAAAAAGGTCCTCTCCACTGCCTCTTCTTAACAAAATTAATCTCAGTTGGCCTTTCCACATGTTAGGGGTGTGATGCCTTATTGGATTCGCGGGAAACCTCATTTAGGAGGACCCCTGTTTTGCAAAGGACTGTGTGCTTGCCTTAAAGGATCTGGTGAGACCTCTATGGGAGGAGATTGTTTACAACAAACTACATGCTTGAAACACCTAAGGATACTGAGTTGACAAGATGTACAGGAGGCCCCAACATGAGGGGCCCAATCCTTTCAATAATTGGCAGTTTCATTTGGTCTTAGTAGGTATCTTTTCAGGCTGGACAGGGACTTCTCCTACCAAGATGGAGGGAGCATCAAAGTTCCAAGATGGGCTCTTACCAGGAGTTGCTGGCCTGGGACAGGTCCTTTGCTGAGTTCCTGTGTATGTATGCCAACAAGCCTCGAAGGGTACGAGATGACAAGAATCAGTAGACCAGGAAAACAGACTGAGATGGTGAAGGGCATGCAGGTAATATACGCCATGGGCAGGCAGCTGCAAGGCAGCTTGGAAGCTCCTCCTCAAGGAATCACGTCTGGCTACTCCCAGGCAGCGTCCTCCAGGGGAAACATTGCTTACCAGCCACCTGCACTTAGATATGCTACAGTGTCCTGTTCATCCGTAAGCTTTTTGAGTGAACCCTTAGTAGGAACCTAAATGATAATAAGCCCTCCTTTGCAGCAATGGTACACCCAAGAAGTAAGCAAACCCCTATTAACTAGAATGATAATTTCATGGAATCCACCTAAAATGGAATCTGGTATTACTGCTTACACTCCTCAGGATAAGGACAGCCCTTTAGAAGCAGGCCTAAGAAATCGTTTTGAGATCCTTCGTAGCACCAAGTACTACATTACCCCTCCTCCCATAGGTAAGGAAGGGTAAAACTGAGTGGGGAATATGTTGCAAAGGGAACAGGCTAAAGAAAATAAAGGGAGGACAAAAATATTTTGTCTCCCCAACTTTTGGTGAACTGAAGCCTGCATCCCTGCCTCAGACCAGTGGTCAGGAGGGACATGGAATGTCTCTGGTTCTTTGTGCCACTGGGAATCATCTGGGTGGTCATAAGATCTTCTTAGCTGAAAATGGGATGGGCAGAGGCTATGAGATATTCTTGGCCATAGATGAGATTATAGGATCAGAACCTTTAAAAACTCTGTGCTTTTAGGGCCAGGTGCAATGACTCACGCCTGTAATCCTAGGACTGTGACAGAGGTGGGTGGATTACTTGAGCTCAGGAGTTCAACAACAGCCTGAGCCAGAGCGAGACCCCATCTCTACTAAAAAAAGAAAAACTGAGGCAAACTCCTGCTTGAGCCCAGGAGTTTGAGGTTGCTGTGAGCTACGATGCCACAGCACTCTACGGAGGGTGACAAAATGTGACAGTCTCGAAGGCAAAAACAAAAAAAAGCTCTGTGCTTTTAAAGGCAAAGTAAACTTTTCTTCCCCTACCCCATTCCCACCAAAAATAAAGTGCAAGTAGAGAAAAAATATATATATTGTGAGACTTCCAGTACCTGCTAGATATGGGGCAGGTAACTTGTGATAAGTAGTTTAAGTGCTTTCTCTCCCATTCCTGGTCCAAGATTCCAAACTAACAGACCACGTGGCCCTTTAAGGATGCACACCAGACACTAGTAAAAACAGCCCAAGACAGCTTTCTATTTTTTCTGCTTGAACTTGGCAAATCCCACAAAGATCCAGGAGGCCCCCCAATTCTTCTTGTCCTGACAACACATGACCAAACTAGAGGAACAAAGTCAGGATCAGCCTGGCACTTGCCCGTGTATACTAAGCAAATACAGAAACCATTCTTTTTTTTTTTTCCCCATGACTTGAGGTTTTTCCTTTCCCAACCCGTGTATACTAAGCAAATACAGAAACCATTCTTTTTTTTTTTCCCCATGACTTGAGGTTTTTCCTTTCCCAACCCTCTAGAAACTTACCCCCTTTATCCTCCCAGATGTTTCTCCTACCTCAGCCTGGCCATTCTGTCTCCTACACTGATGCTTAAAACATCACCTTCTTCACGTCTACACTTCTTACAGCATCTGCTCCCAAGAACAGCATCCAGTTCACAACAACAGTAACATTCCAAGTTCGAGGGTCATGTCCCAGGGCTGCCCCAGTGAAATGCCAAGGGGGAACTATCCAAGAAATGCACTGACAACTCTAAGACTCCCATGGTCATCCAGAAGACCAAAAAATCACATCATAATAAAGATATATGTACCACAATGTTTACTGCAGCCCAATTCATAATTGCTAAGTCATGAAGCAGCCCGAGTGCCCATTGACCCATGAATGGATCAATAAATAGTGGTATATGTATACCAGGGAATGTTATACAGCCTTAAAAGAGACTTTACCTCTTACATGTTTACATGGATAGAGCTGGAACATATTCTTCTTAGCAAAGTATCTCAAGAATGGAAGAAAAAGTATACAATGTACTGAGCCCTAATATGAAACTAATCTATAGCTTTCATATGAAGGCTATACCCCAATTACAGCATAAGAATATGGGGAAAGGGAAGAATAGGATAGTTTATTCTGGTTAATAGGGATTTTCTAGTATCCTTTATGAACCTTCCTCTGACACTATCTGTATTTTGACATCTCTGAAATTTCATATCATGGGTTCCAACAGAAAGTTGAAAGTTTAAATATCAAAGAAGATTGAAAACCACCATTTTAAGCACATTGGCCAGTGAGAAGACCTTATCTGACTGCAAAAAGGCCAATCCTCGCTACTCTCTTGGCCTTGAGAGTAGCTACACCACTACTGGCTCCTTAAGATAGAAGGTGACCCTGGTGATGTGCACCAAGTTCCACAGTCTGAGCAATCTGAGGGTCGATCTTCCCGTGGGCTCAGGAAGGTTTCTTCAGTAGACTTTCTTTCCCATTAGCTCCTTTAGCATTGGGACTTGTTTTATGTCTGTTGCAACCCTGCACCTGGTTTGCTGTCTCTGGCGTAGGAGACCCTGGACAAACAATTTCTACAGCAATTCTCTAACTGTGGCTTCAAGACCAGGCATGTTGGCATACATGGGAATCTGTAAAAAATAATGCAGATTCTGGGAGGCGGAGCATGATGGTGGATGGGACGTATGTCTAGCGCAACTCTCCCAAATCTTAAGAACAAGGGGGCTTGGTGGACTATGGTCAACTGGAAGCTCAACAAAAGAAGCTCCAGTCCAGAGGGAGTGATATTGGCCAGAAAGAACCCAACAAAGCTGAAGGTGGGGAGCCAAGCTGAGAGAAGAAACAGATAACTGCACATCTTCCCTGCAAAGGCAAGCTTCCACTCCAAGGAAACAGATATCAGGTATTACCTCTGGGGTATGGGAGGTCTGTGTTGCTTGTATTTTTCCAAAGCTGAGACTACAACCCAGAGTCACTCATTCAGACTAGGATTGGACAGAGATCAGCTGAATACAAGACAGAGCCACCTACCCCCACTACACCAATCAGCTTCCTAGAGGTAGAGACTGTAGTACTGTATAGGTCCTTTGAAAAACTGTAGAGGAAAAGCTGCAGTCCCCAATCCCAGTTCCTTGGTGAAGGGCTGGTCAACACAACCCCAGAAATCTCCAATCCAATTTCACCTTACCTGCTCATCTAGCTAAACAGTGAAAAACAATCATGGGGTGGAATCAGTGGAAAAACTGTGGCAACATGAATAATCAGAACACTTAAAACCCCCCCCCCAACGAATGACAAACGAGCCAAACCAGAGGATCCCATTCAGAAACAGATGGCTGAGATGTCAGAAATCGAATGTAGAATTTGGTTGGCAAATAAGATCAACAGAAAGGGAGTAAAGTTGGAGTTAGAAATTCTAGGAATAATCCAAAAGATGTCTTAAGAATTCAATAAATTCAAAGACAAAATCATCAAAATTTAGACACATTGAGAAAAGAAGTGGAAACCCTCCAAGATATGAGAAATACAGTAGAATTCCTCAGTAACAGAATGGACCAGGCAGAAAAAATGATTTCTGACATTGAAGACAAAGCCTTTCAATGCTCTCAAATGATCAAAGAGGAAGAGAAGTAGAGAACAAAAATGAATCACTCTCTCAGAGAGATCTAGGATAATTCAAAGAAAACCAATATTTGCCTTATAGGGATCCCTGAAAGTGACAAAGTAGCTTCACTAGGCACAGAGGCTCTTCTTCATGAGATTATGAAAGAGAACTTTCCAGACATGAAATTCAGATAGCAGACAGTTTCAGAACCCCAGCACGACTCAACCCAAATAAGACATCCCCCAGGCACATCATAATTAATTTCACTAAAGTTACTACGAAGGAGAAAATTCTGAAAGCAGTCAGACGTAAAAAAGCCATAACCTACAAGGGGAAGAATATAAGAATGACTTAGATCTCTCTGCTAAAACCTTACAAGCTAGAACAGAGTGGTCATTGACTTTTAATCTGCTGAAATTAAATAATTTTCAACCCAGGATCCTGTATCCAGCTAAACTGAGTTTCATTTATGATGGAGAAATTAAATACTTTAATGACATTCACATGTGAAAGACATTTGCCATAACTAAAC
>CAUYRH010053408.1:0-12442 GCA_963574655.1 Perodicticus potto
GGCATGTCTGGAAAGTTCTCTTTCATAATCTCATTAAGAAGAGACTCTGTGCCCTGTGATGCCACTTCATCGTTTTCAGGTATCCCTATAAGGCGAATATTGGTTTTCTTCGAGTTATCCCAGAGCTGTCTGAGAGAATGATCTGTTTTTGCCTTTCATTTCTCTATCTCTTTGAGCATTTGGGAGCATTTGAAGTCTCTGTCTTCAGTTTCAGAAATCCTTTTTTCTGCTTGCTCCATTCTATTACTGAGGGATTCTACTGTATTTCTCAGATCTTTGAGGGCTACAACTTCTTGTCTCAATGTGTCAATATCTTTGGTCATTTTCTCTTTGAACTCGTTCAGTTCTTGAGACATCTTTAGGGTCATCTTTTGGATTACTGCTTGAAATTCTAATTCCATCTTTTCCTTCATTGTGCTGATCTTAGTTGCTATCCAGAATCTGAATTCAACTTCTGACATCTCAGCCATTTGCTTATACAAGGGATCTTGTGCTTCATCTACCTTGTCATTCCTTGGGGGAGTTGATCTACTCTGGTTATTCATATTGCCAGAGTTTTTCTGTTGATTCCACCTCATGATTCTATTTCAGTTTTATTTTTATTTAATCTGGCCATCTCTGCCTTTTAATTGATGTTTTCAGACTATTTACATTTAATGTGTATATTTTTATAATTTGTTTTGAATCTATCACTTTTTATTTGCTTTCTACAGGCTCCTTTTTCTATTTCACCTTCTGTTTGACGTAATTAAATATTTTTTATTTCACTTTTATGTTTTATTGCCTCTTACCTATATCTTTCTTTAGTTTTTAGAGAATTTACAATCATTGCTCTAGAGTTTACATCATAGAGCTTTAATGTATCATAGTTTACCTTCTAACAACAGCCCACCATTTTACACACATTTTAAGAATCTTAAATCATGTGAATTGCATTTGTTCCTTCGCCTTCTGCTTTTTTATGTCATGAATGAACTTCAAGCAGCACTGTAATCATTTTTCCTTTAAATGCTAAATGTTTAAGAATACATAAAAATAAGAAGAAAACTATTTAAAAATATTTACCCAAATGTATTCTTTTTTCACTATTTTTTATTTTTAATGTTTATTGTAACTCCATTTATATTATTTTACGTTTCTGCCTGAAGAACTTCTTTCTTTCTTTTCTGACAGTTTTGTTCAGTTTATTTTTTTTTATATAGGAACAGGTTTATATTTCACCTTTTAAAACTCAATTTTAGAGAATACATATTTGAAATACATTCTTTATTTTCTGTTAGAACTTTGGCGTTTTTTTGGCCAGGACTGGCTTTGAACCCACCACCTCTGGCATATGGACCTGTTGCCTTACTCCTTTGAACCACAGGTGCTTCGACGGGTACAGATGAAACTTACTAAATGCAGAATACAAATGTCTTCATACAATAACTAAGAAAATGCCATGAAGGCTATCTTGAACAATTTGATGAAAACATTTCAGATTGTATATAAAGCCAGCACATTGTACCCCATAATTGCACTAATGTACACAGCTATGATTTAATTTAAAAAAAAAAAAAAAAAGAACTTTGGGTACACAGCTTCACTATTCTGCCTTGAATTGTTTCCTGCTATGATAATTTTATTTCTCTGCACCTAATGTATCTTTTTCTGCTTTAGATATTTTCTCTTCATCAATGGCTTTCAGAAAATTAATATAATTTGTGTTTGTATTTCTTCAAGTGCCTTTTGTTTGGGATTCACTTAGAACTTTTCATCTACAGGTTAACAGTTTCCATCAAAGTTTGAAGTAGTCTCAGTCATTATTTTGTTCTTTTTTAAGGACTCCAGTGCCACTTAGTTTAGACCACTTGTTATTGTTCTTACACTCACTGAGAGTCTGTCACTTTTTCATCAGAATTTTTCTTTCTCTGTGTTTCGTTTAAAATAGCTTCAATGTCTAGATCTTTGTGTTCCCTAATCTTTGATATTGCAGTGTCTAATTGAGATGTGGGTATATTTCATCTCAGATTGTATTTTTCACTAACTTAAAGTCAATGAGTGATTTATATATCATCCATTTTTCATCATGCTCAGATTTTTGTCTATGTTTCTTTTTTGCAGTTTTTGGCTGGGGCTGGGATTGAACTTGCCACCTCTGGTATATGGGAACAGCACCCTACTTCTTTGAGCCATGGGCACTGCCCTATATTTTTTAATGAATTAAGCTTATTTATAATAATGTACTTGTCTACTACTTCTAACATTTGTCTCCTTTTTTCTTTTTTCTTTTTTTTTGTTTCAAGGCAGAATCGCATTCGGTCACCCTGGGTAGAGTACAGTGTCATCATCATAGCTCACTGCAACCTCAAACTCCTGGGTTCAAGCAATCCTCCTTCCTCAGCCTCTTGATCCCCTTGCTACAGCCTCCTGAATAGCTGCAAATATAGGCACTTGCCACAACACCCATGTCGTTTTTCTTCTTCCTTCCTCCTTCCTCCTTCTTTTTTCCTTCTTCCTTCCTCCTTCCTCCTCCTCTTCTTCTTCCTTCTCCTCCTCCTCCTGCTCCTCCTTCCCCACCTCCTTCTTCTTCTCTCTTCCTCTTCTTCTGCTTTTGGTAGAAACAGAGTCTCATCCTTGCTCGGGCTGGTCTCCACCTCTTGAGCTCAAGTGATCCTCCCACCTGAGCCTCCCAGAGTGCTAGGATTATAGGTATGAGCCAATAAGTCTATCCTTTGCCCCATTTGTCTCATTTCTGGTATTGTGTCTATTGATTAAGTAGGGTGTTTTTATTGTTTGTTTTATTTGGTTTTGTTTTTCTTTTGGTGTTAGTATAGGATGTGTTTTACTGCAACTTTGCAGTAATTCTTTTGTTTTTTCTCTCTAACTGATGTCTTAGCATTTTTTATGCTGCTATAAAAATAGCATAGACTGGATTATTTATTTATCTATTTATTCATTCATTCATTTATTTTTGAGGCAGGGTCTGTCATTTTCTTTTGTGAGGGCTAGAGTGCCAGGGCCTCAGCCTAGCTAACTGCAATCTCAAACTTTTCTGTTCAAACAATCCTCCTGTCTCACTCTGTAAGTAGTTGATACTATAGGCACACACTACCATGCTGGCAAATTTTTCTATTTTTAGTAGAGACAAGGTTTCTATTTGCTTAGGCTGGCTTTAAACTCCTGGACTTCATACAGTCCTCCCACCTGAGCTACCCACAGTATTAGGTTTACAGGCATGAGCCAGCACACCCAGCCATGGCTGCATAATTTGTAAGAAACAGAAACTTGCTTTGCTTACAGCTTTGGAGGCTGGACAATCAAGGTCAAGGGCTGCATTTGGTGAGGGCTTTCTTGCTAAGTAAACAACATGGGGGAAGGCATCACATGGGCGAGTGTACATGTGCAAGTAAAGAGAGAGCATAAAATCTCTTTTTATAAGAAACCAACCTGCAAGATAATTAATCCATTCCCATAACAATGGCATTATTCCATTCACTCCACCCTCAGGGCCTATTCACTTTGCATTAGGCCCCACCTCCCATTACTACACACTGTTGTAATGGGAAACACATACTTTTGGAGTGACACATGCATAATGCAGCAGATGGAAAGTATAGTGAATCTGTCCTTTTTTAAAAAAACAATTATTTAATTATCTTGGGGATTTATTGTTGAATGCAATTAAATTATTAGAAAACACTTTGATACTTTTGAGGCTTATATTTATTCTTTGCTAGAGAGGCCCAGAGCCGTCTTTAGGCCTGAACTGATGTCCAAGGCAATGCCCTTGTGTATATTTACTGAGTACCTCCTTTATTAGGGAGTTTTCTTCATTCTGTTGCAATTACAAACTCTCCTTATCCCTGACAATTTTAGGTCTGATTCTGGAGAAGGTTTTCTTAGTCTTAGAATATTTTTCAAAATGTACTAATTAGTGCTTTGCTAAGGACTGGATTAGAGTTATCTATGTATTCCCAGAGTATGTTCTCTATCTTTGTCTTTCTCTTATTTTTATGGTTAACTTGCTCCATCACTTCTACCTTGGCCTTCCAAAGCTCTTAAGTATGTTTCCTAAACTGGAGCAAATATCTGGAACTACTTGAATTTTTTCTCCCATCTTACATGGCTTTGAAAATCAGCTCTAGGCAGGAATCTGGTATAATCAAAGTGCTCAGCTTATTTGTTTCTCATTTCCTTTATTAATATTGCCACACTGACCATTTTCCAATGTATGGGTATTGCCTTTTTACTTTTCTTAATTGTTTAATGTCAAAGAGTCAATTTAGTCCCTATTGTTGTATTGTGGATGGAAGCAGAATGGTATTTATTTCTCTGAAGTATTTTTATTTGTTTAAAAACTATTTGTTTTTAGTTTTCTAGAACTAATATAATCTCTAATGGTTATATTGTACATGGATAGAGAAATAAATTGTTTAAAATTAGGACATCGCAAAGCCATCATGAAATAAGTTCTTTTTGGTGGTTTAGTTTCATTGTCTACAGTTAGGGATGTGTTCTGTAGTCCTCCCTCCACAATCCCAACTAATGTATTACTATAAAAGCAAATTAGGATTAAATTAAAATCTCCATTTTAATACTTATTAACAGTTACTCCGCAAATAATCTATAGTTTAGGAGGGACTTCACCCTTTCCCTCAGGTTACTGGCAAACACCTGACATGATATGTGCCCGTGTAAGCTGATGCCTCCGTGACCTTAAAGCAGGACACATAAACCTTGTTACTTAAGTCTGCTAGCCTTTGTCTGAAATTAGAGAAAAATAAATTCTGATTGAAAGATTGCCTCCAATTTTCAAAGTCACTAAGATGGGTGAAACAGAAAAGAGTGACCAAAAATGTAAGATAACTCCAGATAAGTGTAGACTTCCACAATCCAGAGGGTTCAAATGTTTACAGTCTGTCAGGAGATGTTTACAATTTCTCATTTCTTATGCAGTGATTGGTCTTGACTGAACATTAGTGAGGTATCTCTCTGCCCTACAGGTCTCTTGACTGTAGCTCCCCACCAAGCCTGAATAAACACCAAAAGGTCCTGTCCACTTAGCTCATGTTTTTCTAATAATAGGGGGCAAATTTCCTAATAAATGTGATCGTTTTCCCTTTTAATTACCTACCTTCCCCTTAAAATGTTCTGGTAAACCTTGCTTACCCCTCCTTATAAAAAAAATCATTTTTCTTTTTGATTTTTACATGCTTATAAATTTATGAGTACATAAGAGTATCTTTATTGCAATATTCTCTGAATAAAATCTCTTCTTATCCATGTCTGAATCTCTTTTTATTAGATAGTTGTATAATTCAATATTACACATATTGTACATATGTAATAGTAAGGTTTTATAGAAAGGTACCTGCTAAATATATATGTTTGTTACTCACATGCTTCTATGCAGCACCTAAAACCAGCAGATGTTTTTCTAGAGCAAGTACCAATCTACTGCTGGCTACAATATAGGGGTCCATTGTTTCTGGGTATGGTTGCATTCACTGCTGCCCTAAACCCTGCGGGGCCAGAAAAGCCTAAAATATTTACTATCTTATCCTTTAAAAAAATATTTGTAATGCCTGTTTTAGATACCTAAATATACCTGGCGACAGTACAAAACAGTTTGGTCCTTCTTCATAACCTCTGTATAATTTTTATATAAAACAGTTATTTTCTGTAATAACTTCTAAAATAGAATGTGAGCCAGATGAGTATAGGAATCATGCCCATTCGCTTGTATATTCCTAAGTGCCAAGCGTAATACTATTAGTTAATACTTAATATTATTACTTAATACTATTAAGTATTTTTGTTTCTCAAAGAAAGGAAGGGAAGGAGAAGAAAGGAAGAAAATCATTTTTCAAGTACATATGGCATATTCATTAATTTGACATCTATCATTTAATTTTCTCAGTGTTATATTTGTTTACTAAAATATGGTTTCTTAGGGTTTGGAGTGCTTTGAATGTACTCATGATCATTACAGCATGGTTGTCATAGTTCCACATTCTGTGAACTTGGCAATGGAAACTTTCTCTCATTATTCATATTTATCAGTTATTTCATGCTTTTTTGAATATCATTTTTGGCACTGTATGTTATTTTCCCACAGAAGTGTTCCAAGGTAAGTAATTGCATTTTTAATTACATTACATGACTTGTAGTATTTCATCGTGTTAAATTTTGTTTCTACTGCAAAAGTTTTTGGCATTTTAATACAAATTATTTGGGGCCTTTTAAGAGGTGAGTATCTTTAATATTAAACTGTCATTAAAAACACAATAAGTCATCAAAAATAGCTCCAGTAAAGATGAAATGAGTAAAAATAAAAACCCTCATTATGGAGTATAAGACACCCATAAAATCATGGTTCTTATGAAAAGTTTGGTGATGGTGCTTCAGGGTCAACTTCCTAATTATACATTTTGTAATATTAATATTAAAATCAATTTACAGTCTAAGGGAAATTGCCAACTTGTGGAGGAAAGAAAAGACCTGAAGCAAAGAAATGCCTAAGGAATATCAAACTGGGACAATAATTTGCTGAGGATAATTAAGAAAAATCAAGAGTTGAGGATACCGAGAAAATTAATGAAAAAAGTTCAGCTCACCACTGTGATTTCCAGACAGCATATAGATTAAGTATTCAATGTACTTAAAGTATTGAATTTACTATTTTTGAAACACTAAATAATAATTGAACTTGCACCTATGTTAATTTTTATTTTTGTCAAAGTATGATATGTGAGCTCTCTAAAAATTTGTTTATAGTTTTTTTTTTAATTAAATCATAACTGTGGACCAGGGATGGTGGCTCATGCTGTAGTCCTAGCACCCTGGGAGGCCGATGCAGGTGGATGGCTTGAGCTCATGAGTTCGAGCCCAGCTTGAGCAAAAGTGGGACCCCATCTCTACTAAAAATAGAACAAATGAGGTAAGAGGATCACTTGAGCCTGAGTTGGAGGTTGCTGTGAGCTATGACGCCACAGCACTCTACCCAGGGCAACAGCTTGAGACTCTGTCTGAAAAATAAATAAATAAATCATAACTGTGTACAATTATGGGAACAATGTGCTGATTTGATATACAAGGTGGCATGCTTAAATCAAACTGATTAACATAGCCATTATCTCACTTACTTTTTGTGGTAAGACTCGACTCTACTCTTAGTAGTTTTGAAATGTACCATTGCATTGTGCACAATAGATGAGGTCTCACCAAATACCCTCCATCATCCCATCCTTCTCGCTCTCCATCTTCTCCTCTCCTTCTTTCTGGACTATAATTGTGTTTTATCTGTAGGTGATGATATATTGCTTTTATAGTAATATTGAGTACAATGAATGATTATTTTTCCATTCTTGAAATATTTTACTAAAAAGAATTTCTTTTAGGCTCAGTGCCTATAGCTCAGCAGCAAGGGCGCCAGCCACATACACCAGAGCTGGTGGGTTCGAATCCAGACGGGCCCTGCCAAACAACAATGGTAGCTACAACTAAAAAATATCTGGGCGTTGTGGCAGATGCCTGTAGTTCCAGCTACTTGGGAGGCTGAGGCAAGAGAATCGCTTAAGCCCAAAAGTTTGAGGTTGCTGTGAGCTGTGACACTACAGCACTCTATCCAGGGTGACAGCTTGAGACTGTCTCAAAAAAAAAAATAATAAATCTTTCACTTCCATCCGGGTAAACATAAAACCTGTAAAGTCTCCATTCTTTTTTATGGCTTCATAGTATTCTATAGTATATGTATACCACAATTTTTTAATCCATTCATGGGTTGATGGGCATTTGGGCTGCTTCCATGACTTGGCAATTATGAATTGGGCTGCACTAAACATTCTGGTGCAAATGTCTTTGGTGTAAAATGATTTTTGATCATCTGGGTAGATACCTAGTAGAAGAATTGCAGGATCAACAGGTAGGTCAACTTTTAGTTCCTTGAGTATTCTCCATAATTCTTTCAAAAAAGGCCATATTAGTTTGCAGTCCCACCAGCAGTGTAGAAGTGTTACCTTCTCTCCTTATCCCTTCTGCTAAACATCTGCAGTTTGGGGATTCCGTGATGTGGGAGAATCTTACTGGAGTTAAGTGATATCTCAAATAGCATGGTACTGGCACCAATAAAAGAGGAGTAGATACATGAAAAAGAATAGAGAAGGGCGGCGCCTATGGATCAAAGGAATAGGGCACCAGCCCCATATGGCAGAGGTGGCAGGTTCAAACCCAGCCGCAGCCAAAAACCGCAAAAAAAAAAAAAAAAAAAAAAAAGAAACAGAATAGAGAACCAAGAGATGAACCCAGCCACTTATCATCATTTGATCTTTGATAAACCTATCAAAACCTTCACTGGGATAAAGATTCCTTATTTAAGAAATGGTGCTGGAAGAGCTGGCTGGTGACCTGCAGAAGACTGAAACTGGACCCTCACCTTTCACGACTAACAAAAATCGATTCTAATTGGATAAAAGATTTAAATTTAAGACACGAAACTAGACATAAAATTCTAGAAGATAGTCCGGGGAAAACACTTGCAGATATTGGCCTGGGAAAATATTTTATGAAGAGGACCCCCTTGGCAATTGAAGCAACATCAAAAATATATGACTGGAATCTGATCAAGATAAAAGGCTTCTGCACAATGAAGTGCACTGTAAGTAAAGCAAACAGACAACCTTCAGAATGAGAAAAATGTTTGCAGGTTAGGTTTCTCACAAAGGTCTGATAACTAGGAATCTCGGAGAACTCAAACTAATCAAAAAGAAAAGAACTAACAACCCCATTTCGTTGTGAGCTGTGGTGCTACGACACTCTACCAAGGGTGACAAAGTCTCAAAAAAAAAAAAAATTAAGTGATTTTTTCCCCAGGGATATTAAGATTTTTATTTTAGCTTTAAACTTACACTTTTCCTTTATCCATCCATCCATCTCCCATATAAAATTGTATCTTCACTTGTGGTTAAATTCATATTAAGTATGTTGGTTATTGTAACTGTAAAAATATTATTTAAAATAGATTACAGTAGTTTCATATGATTATATTTGAACAAATTTTATTTTTATGGTATTTAGACATTATTTGTTTTATTTTATTTCTTTTATTTTTTGTGTATACTTAGTAATTCATCCCAAATTTTATGAGATACTCTGAATTCATATCTATGAATATTAACAGAAAAAATATTAACACTTTTATTTTGTAGCCCCTTCTTGAACCCTCTGCTGTCTTACTTCATTTCAGATGTTTGTCTCTCTGGACTTAATGTCCTGCTGTTCTCCAAGAACTTTTATTTGTCAACATTCTAGGAATTTCTTTTTTTCCTATCATTTAAGATAAATTTCACATTTTAATCTGTTTCTTTTTCTTTTTGTTTAGTTACTCAAATTTGAAATAACACATTCTTGCATAATTTTTAAAAGTTATATAGAAGGTAAGTGTGACATTATCCATGATGAAGCATTTATTATATCATCACATTTAATTGATAATCTGGCTAGCAATATAACTTTCGCTGGAAAACTCAAAATAATGAAACATCTCACTAACATTGTATTAGTCAGTGTTCTCCAGAGAAACAAAATCTATAGGATAAAATAACGTACTGGCTGAACCTTTGGTGTAGTTAGAACACTTGAGAGCTGGGGAGCTAATGGCAGAGATTCCATTCTGACTCTGAATGCCTCAGATCCAGGAGCACCAAGGGTAAAGATCAATGTCCCTGTTCAAACCGTCATGCAGACAGCCAGAAATACTCCTTTCCTTCACCTTTCTGTTATCTGCAGGAAGCAAATAATAATCTCTTACAGACACAGCCTCACAAGTATACCATGAAATCATTTTAAGCAGTTACACATATCTGGCCTTTCCATATCCAGCCAAGTTGACACATAAAGTTAACTGTCATAATTTTCTTCTAGATTCTGAGGATACATTGAGAACTCTGCTATTTTCTTTTTCAGGACTTTTTTTTTTCCTCCTGAGAGCTGTTAGATTAATCATTATCTGAAACTTGAAAAAATTTAATTAATATGTGCTTTGGCATCAGTATTTTTATTCATTGTGCTAAGTATTTAGTATTTTCAGTTGGGAGATTCATAAATGTTAGATGTAGAAAACATCCCTGTTTATTTCTTAATCAGTTCTTTTTTGTTTCTTTCAGTGATGTCTATAAGTTGGATTTTGCATTTTCTAAATTACTGTCCTTCTCTTCCTTTTGACTTTATTTTTATTTTTCTTCCTTTTTTCAATTTTAGCAGAATGTTTCAACTTCAACCCACTCTCTCTATGGACATCTACATTTGGAACATTATATTTTAATTTCCATAACCTGTTTTCTACTTTTTGATTGTTATTTTTAAAATACCATTTGGTATTTTTACCATTAATTCAACAATTATATCTCTAAAAGCTCTATTTAAAATTTGTTTAACTTCCTTCTTACCTCTACATTGATTTTGTTGTGTAACATATTAATTCTACATTCATTTGCACCTGTCTCGATCTTCCATTTTGGAGGATTCTATGAGAATATCTGGCAACCCATGGCTGTTCATTCCTATTTAAAAATGATTCACTGAAAGGTTGATTGGAACCCTATGGATATGTGTTTTGTAGGTAATAATGGAGATGGCAGTAGACTGTTCAGTTACTTCACTAAAAAGCATTTGGGTGAACAGTCAGCTTTTTTGATAAGGTATCCCAAAACATAAATATTTTCTTCTGCTTCTACTAAAAAAGAAGCAGTTATTTCTGTCATCCTGTTTTGAGATGTAAGCATGTGAGCCATCATTTGTAAGCTGAAAAGATACATGGGATGCAGATGCTAAAATTCAATATGTAGATTATTATTTACCATCTCTTCTTTCAGAATGATGTCTATTCCTTACACTTCTTATACTCACAACCTTCAATATTTTATATCTCTTTGGATTTAGTTTGTCTAGGTAAAGGATGAGGGGAAGTAATCACGTGATTTCTTGAAACAAATAACTTATTTTTAGCATGTTGCTTTTATAGATAGGTAGCTATTATTCAGTAAGTCATCATTGGCATATCAAATATCTTTTGAGAGTTTCAATTGATTAGACAACATAAAAACATCAAAGACTTATGAAGAGAAGTATTTATTTATTTTAAATTTTATTCTGTATATCTGGAAAATTGCTTTATTTCTCCTTAAAGCTTTGTTAGAAACTCATGATTTTTCCTTTAGACTTTGTTAGAAATTAATGTCTCGTTGTATGTTTCAGTGCAACACAGAGTCATACACATACACAAAATCTCATGCCACCCTATGTTAGCATTAGTTGTGGTAGAACTGTGAAGTTAGAGCAATTGATATTTCAAGAAGATGTTAAGAGGATGTAGTTAAAAGGGAAATTTCTGATTTTCACTGTCTTTGTTTATTATAGAGTATAATTATACTGTCTATTTAATGGGTTAAGACATTTAATATGTTTATGTCAAAAAGAATACATTACTGCCAAATATTTTTGTTCAAACTATCTGAAACATTGCAATAGAAATGTCAAATACAATAAAAAAACAATATTTTCTTTTCAAATTTAGAATTTTGTTTCCAATAAAACCCATATATTATTTCATTATGTGATACTAATTTACTCTGAGTTACCATGTTATAAAACAGAAAGAATAAAAATATGGTATATAAAGTTGAAAAATAAAATATTTCCTTAATTCTAATTACTATTCAATGTAGTGCTGGAAGTGCTAGCCAATACAATTAGGCAAGACAAGGAAATAAAAGGTATCCAAATTGGAGCAGAGGAGGTCAAACTCTCCCTCTTTGCTGACGACATGATCCTATACATAGAGAACCCCAAAGACTCGACCACAAGACTCCTGGAAGTCATCAGAAAATACAGTAATGTCTCAGGATATAAAATCAATATCCACAAGTCAGTAGCCTTTGCATATGGCAATAACAGTGAAGATGAGAGGCTAGTTAAGGACACAACTCCCTTCACCATAGCTTCAAAGAAAATGAAATACCTAGGTATATACCTAACAAAGGAGGTGAAGGACCTGTACAAAGAAAATTATGAAATCCTAAGAAAGGAAAGAGCAGAGGATCTTAACAAATGGAAGAACACACCGTGCTCATGGCTGGGAAGAATCAACATTGTTAAAATGTCTATACTTCCCAAAGCAATCTACTTATTTAATGCCATCCCTATTAAGGTACCAACATAGTATTTTCAAGACTTGGAAAAAATGATTCTGCGTTTTATATGGAACCAGAAAAAACCACGCATAGCTAAGGCAGTTCTTAGTAATAAAAACCAAGTGGGGAGTATCACCATTCCAGACTTTAGGCTGTACTACAAAGCCATAGTGGTCAAGACGGCATGGTACTGGCACAAAAATAGAGACATAGACATTTGGAATCGTATAGAAACCCAGGAAATGAAACTAACAACTTACAACCACCTAATC
>CAUYRH010053410.1:0-12865 GCA_963574655.1 Perodicticus potto
TGCGTGCTGAGTGTCACCCACCAGGCCCCATGCTCGGGTCCACCGGCTGCTTTTGAGAAGAGGGACCCACAGAAGCAACCTGAGGCCACCTGGCCAGGGGACTCTGGGATCCTGGCTACGTCAGAGCATGATGTAGGTGGCAAGGCATGGGGGTTGGGTAAAGCCTGTCCTCTGGGCCCAGCAGCCAGAGGAGGGTCAGAGCAGAGCCCCTCTGTGCATGTGCACTGCCCTCCCCCGTGGTGCCTCCAAGAAGCACTGCTTACGGTCACAGAGCCCACATTCAAAGCAGCATCCATTAAATAGCCAACATTACTTTTGAAAATGAATTCTAAGGCTGGGCGTGGTGGCTCACGCCTGTAATCCTAGCCCTTGGGAGGCTGAGGCAGGACTGAGCTCACAGGTCCCAGACCAGTCTGAGCAAGAGCAAGACCTCGTCTCTAAAAACACCTGGGCATTATAGCAGGTGCCTGTAGTCCCAGCTACTCGGGAGGCTGAGGCAAGAGAATCGCTTAAGCCCAACAGTTTGAGTTGCTGTGAGCTGTGACACCATCGCACTTTACTGACAGAGACAAACTAAGACTCTGTCTCAAAAAAAAAGAAAGAAAAAGAATTCTAGTCTTTTTACCTTGCCTAGGTTCTATCACAGTAAAAGTTATGAAGTAGATGAGCATGGTGGCTCTTGCCTGTAATCCTAGCACTTTGGGAGGCTAAGGTAGGTGGATTGCTTGAGCTCAGGAGTTTGAGACCAGCCTGAGCTAAAGTGAGACCCTGTCTCTACCCAAAATAGAAAAACTAGCCAGGTGCCGTGGGGGACATGTGTAGTCCCACGTACTCTGAAGGCGGAGGTCAGAGGAATTGAGGTTGCTGTGAGCCGTGATGCCACAGCACTCTATGCAGGGTGACAGAATGGGACTGCCTCAAAAAATAAATAAAAAATAAAAAAAGTCACACAGTGCTTATATCTCCGCAGTGCTACTTCAGTATTCTTTTCTCTGTACAGTTTTGTGCCATCTCATTGGCTCCAAAGAACCACCATCCACACACCCTCTAAGACAGACAGACAGACAATAGCTCCCCCCACCACCCAGCACCATTCCTCTGGACTCCCTTCCTCCCCCCTTCTTTTACTCTCACTTCCCTTTTTTCTCCCTGCTTTTTATGTGAACTCAGTTAACTTTCTTTCTTTTGAGTGCTGTGGTGTCACCACCATCGTTTACAGGAACCTCAAACTCCTGGGCTCAAGTGATTCTCTTGCCTCAGTTTTTCTATTTTTAATAGAGGCAGGGTCTCACTCTTGCTCAGGCTGGTCTTGAACACCTGAGACCTTGGCCCCTCCCACCCAGCTCATAAATGACAGACTCTGACTTAAGCCTGCCACCAGAGGCAGCTGTACAATTGAAGTAAGATGTTCATTCTCCCCCTACCCCTTCATCAGGCCCATGCAGGGTTCCAACGCTCTACCCAAGATCTCCAAGGCCTGCACTCGAAGTACTGAGCTATAGCACCCAGCTTAACTTTGCTTCAGAAAAATTCCCTCCTCTTCTTCCAGCTCCAGCTCCTCTGCTCAGATTTTGCATCACAGATGTTTTTAACAAAGGAAGAGAGAAGCAATTTAGGGTGCAGGGTTGGGGAGGTGATACTAAGAGAAGGTGATCAGGCAAAGTGTGGATTCCCTGGGGTTGGGTGAGGTAGAAAGTTGATATAGGAAGAAAGACTTGTTTCCTTGAAATGTGTGTTAAAGAAATGTGAAAAGGAGAGAGGCAAGTAGCTTGGACTACTACTATAAACTGAATACATTTTGTCTTTTGTTTAGGGAACGTGTACCCTGAAAAATCTGATGCATAGAATTCAAATTCAGAGAAATCGTTTTAAATCTACATGATGACTTTCAGGAAATTTTTTTACTGCTCAGTTTGAGTTCTCTCCCACTGTATGTTTTTGTATCTATATATATTTTTTGTTTTTTGAGACAGAGTCTTACTTTGTCGCCCTTGGTAGAGTACTGTGGTGTCATAGCTCACAGCAACCTCAAACTCTTGGGATCAAGTGAACCTCTTGCCTCAGTTTCCCACGTAGCTGGGACTACAGGCGCCGACCACAACGCATGGCTGTTTTTAGAGACGGGGTCTCATCCTTGCTCAGGCTGGTCTCAAACTCCTGAGCTCAGGCAATCTACCTGCCTCAGCCTCCTTGAGTGCTAGGGATTATAACCTTGAGCCACCAGGCCTGGCTGTGTATCTTTATTTTTTAAATAAAATTTAGTTTTCTCTTTTTTTATTGGAAAAAATGACACATTTGAGTAGAGTAAAATGACAAAGTGTTCCCTCTCTCACAGGGTCTTGCTCTGTTGCCTGGGCTAGAGTGCAGTGGTGCAATTATAGCTCACTCCCGCCTCCATTACCTGGGCCCAGATGATCCTCCTGCCTCAGCCTCCTGAATGGCTGGGACTACAGATGCCCAACGCCGCACTTGGCTAACTTTTGTAGTTTTTGTAGAGATGGGGGTCTCATGGGTTGCTCAGGCTGGTCTTAAAACTCCTGGCCTCAAGCAATCTTCCCACTCTGCCTTCCCAAAGTGCTAGAATTATAGGTGTGAGCTGAAATGCCCAACTAAAAGTCACCTTTAAAAGCCAGATGTACCCCACGGGTGGCACCTGTGGCTCAGCGAGTAGGGCGCCGGCCCCATGTCCTGAAGGTAGCGGGTTCAAACCCGGCCTCAGCCGAACTGCAAAACAAAAAAAAAAACCGGGCGTTGTGGCGGGCGCCTGTAGTCCCCAGCTACTCGGGAGGCTGAGGTAAGAGAGTCACCTAGGCCCAGGAGTTGGAGGTTGCTGTGAGCTGTGTGACGCCACAGCACTCTACCGAGGGCAATAAAGTGACACTCTGTCTCTACAAAAAAAAAAAAAGCCAGATGTACCCCTAGTGTTTTGGGATGCACAGTTTGAGCAACCCAATGTACAGATGACTCGCTATTCAACATTGAGGAGGAAGTATTAGCAGAAACTGCCCTTTATCTCATTGAGTTCAAAGGAGTTATCAATGGTGGCTTTTCCTTTGAATCTCGAATATTTCTCTAAATGTAAAAAATAACTGCCAGATCAACTCCATTAGTACTTAGCTTTATATCGATGTCAACATTCATACAGGAATATTTAATAAAAAATATCAAAGGTTGATGAAGTCAGATGTGAGCTCACTCTTAAAGAATTATATTTTTCTTTCTAGGAAACAACTTCCAAATTTTATTTTGAATAATATTGAGAAAATAAGAATTAATAAATAGGAGAATGTTTTATAGATAAAGTTTTAGGCATATATTAATTCATAAAATAAGGTATATCTTTTTTTTTTGAGACAGAGTCTCACTATGTCACCCTCGGTAGAGTGCTGCAGTATCACAGCTCACAGCAACCTCAAACTCTTGGGCTTAAGCGATTCTCTTGCCTCAGCCTCCCAAGTAGCTAGGACTACAGGAGCCCGCCACAATACCCGGCAATTTTTTTGTTGCAGTTGTCTAGCTGGCCTGGGCTGGGTTCGAACTCGGTGTATGTGGCTGGTGCCGTAACCATTGTGCTACGGTGCTGAGCCAGACTTATTTTTAAAGCTAGTCAAATTTAGCAGTGGGGTGCTGTATACCCACTTTAGTGACACTACTGTCAAATTCTTAAAAATCTATTAATACTATCAAAGTAGCCTATCTTTTTAAAAAGTTTTAATTTTTTTTCTTTTAAAGTTTTTAATTTGTGTTTTGAGGAAATAAGTATGTCTCTGTAGCAGGTTTTTTTTTTTTTTTTTTTTAAGACACAGTCTCACTAGGTCACCCTAGGGAGAGTGCTGTGGCGTCACAGCTCACAGCAACTTCAGACTCTTGGGCTTCAGTGATTCTCTTGCCTAGAACTACAGGCACCTGCCACAATGCCCGGCTATTTTTCTTTGTTGTGGTTGTAGTTGTCATTGTGGTTTGGCAGGCCCAGGCCAGGTTCGAACCTACCTGTCCCAGTGTACGTGGCAGGCACCCTAGCCACTGAGCTACAGTTGCTGAACCTGTTGCAGGTTTCTTATGAAGCATTGCTTCAAAGGAGATAACTGTCTCCCCTAAAATGAAGCCAAAGGCAACCTTCAACAATTTTAAGTGTCAAGCACTTTAGTGCACCTTCATTAGGATACTGGGGCTGTTGTGGGTTGGTTGGTTAATTCTAGAGTAAGCAGTAACGTACACTTGCATCAGCAATTCTAGGGCTGTAATTTTGCAATAAGCAGACCTTAAGATGTGCATGCCTGTGGTTCAAATATGAATCATCTTTACACTTCTTTCTCAAATCTTTCTGCCGTTTTCAGTAGCTTTTCCACTCAAAGTGACACTCTATAGGTAGGTGGGCCTTTAGGCCTTTTGTCTACTGAAGCAGACCATGTTCTAAAATGTTTTAAAACGTGACTACTTCTTATAATCTTCATTGTTATTTAGAAAATCTGATAGTTTTTTAAAACTATCAACAAAGCTTACAGCATAGAATATAAGAATTGTACAATAATTGTCCCCTAAATTGAATACTAATCATACCCTTTCAAATACTGTATTTAATTCTGGACTTTGTATCTAAAAGAAGATGGGAAAATTGGAGAGAGTTTAAAGGGAAGAGATAAACATGATTAAAGGTTTGGGAAACCAGCACCGTGAGTTTGGATTAAGGAGGTTTTGCTTATTCTCCTGTGGCAAAGAACTTGAGCCTAAACTTGAAGAATGCTTTTTTTTTTTGAGACAGAGCCTCAAGCTGTCACCCTGGGTAGAGCGCCGTGACATCACAGCTCACAGCAACCTCCAATTCCTGGGTTCAAGCGAGCTCCTGCCTCCGCCTCCCAAGTAGCTGGGACTGCAGGCGCCCGCCACAACCATTGTGGTTGCAGCCATCATTGTTGTTTGGCGGGCCCGGGCTGGATTCGAACCCGCCAGCTCAGGTGTACGTGGCTGATGCCTTAGCCCGTTGAGCCACAGGCACCGAGCCTGAAGAATGCTTTCAACTGAAAGTCGATCACTGTCTTTTCTACCGAATAGAAAAAGTAACTTAAATATGAAATATCCTGACAATGAGGTTATGTACCCATGCAAAGGACCATTAGAAACAGGGTAGATTTTTGGATAAGTGGCAGCAACTTAAAAAATGAAAAAGAAATAGGGTAAAATTGCAATTGGTAGGCCAAAGCTCGCTCCTACCTGTCTGATACTAGGTGGAATATAGTCAATGTGCTCTTTAAATTTCTTGTAGTCTCATTATTCTAGAATCATTTCCCTTCACACATGTGAGTGGCTAATGTTTTGCTACAAATATGGTGAGAGATCCCAACCTAAGGTGGTGCTTAAGATCTCACTCAAATCCTGACAATATTGATGAGTAATAAAGCTCATGGTAATCCACTAAATGTGACTGGATAATGATCATGACAATGTGAAGAAGAGTCCAGTTTATGATTGTTTAAACCAATTCATTAGTTGGGCATGGTGGCTCAAGCTTGTAATCCTAGCACTTTAGGAGGCCAAGGCAGGTGGATTGCTTGAGCTCAGAATTTTGAGATCAGCCTGAGCAAAAGTGAGAACCAATGTCTAAAAGAAAAAGAAATTCATCAATTATTAGAAAATATAATCTCAATTACAGCTTGGCTTCATCGATAACCCTATAAAATTGGGGGAAGGTCAGGGAATTACACCTACAATATAGGTTTAATTGTTGCTGTGATCTGAATGTTCTTGTTCCCCGAATTTATTTATATGTTGATGGTGATGGTATTGGGAGGTGAAGCCCCTGGGGGGTGATTATGGGATTAGTGACTGTGGTATGATATGAAATGTATTTTAGCCTTTGTCCCTAGTTTCTGATTCAGAACTTTTATTTATTTATTTTTTTTTATTGAGACAGAGTCTCACTTTGTTGCCCTTGGTAAAGTGCTTTGGCATCATAACTCACAGCAACCTCAAACTCTTGGGCTCAAGCGATTCTCTAGCTTCAGCCTTCCGAGTAGCTGGGACTACAGGCATCCACCACAATGCCTGGCTATTTTTAGAGATGGGGTTCTCACTCTTACTTAGCCTGGTCTCAAACTCCTGTGCTTAGGCAATCCACCTGCTTGGCCTCCCGGAGTGCTAGGATTACACGCGTGAGCCACTGCGCCCAGCCCTGTCTCAGAACTCCTAAAACGCTAAGACTTTCCTGAATGATCAGCTTGTCATTCTATATTTATAAAAAGAGCCCCTCTGACAATACCTGAGTTTATGCTAATGAGATGACATAGGGTGGGACTCCTAGATAGCCTGGGGACCATGCTGCTCTCCAGAAAGACCAAGTGATTACAGGATTAGAGGGTAGGAACATTCAGCTCCACCCACCAACCTCCAAAACAGGGGTAAGGGTGGGGCCACGGAAAAGTAAACTATAAAAACTTTTGAACAATGATACGTATTGAACCCTGGGAAGTGCCGGGAGGGTGGTGTGCCCGAAGAGGGCAGGGAAGAACTGCGTCCCTTCCCTCTCTCTGGATCTCTTCACCTGGCTCCTCATCTGTAGCCTTTAAATATTCTTTATTTTTTTTTCTGAGACAGCGTCTCACTTTGTCATCCTTGGTAGAGTGTCCTGATGTCATAGCTCACAGTAACCTCAAACTTTGGGCAAGAGATCCTCTTGCCTCAGACTCCCAAGTAGCCAGGACTACAGATGCCCACCACAATGCTGGGCTATTTTTAGAGGTGGGGTCTGGAACTCCTGAGCTCAAGCAATCCACCCGCCTCATCCTCCCAGAGTGCTGGGTGGATTGCTTGAATTCAGGCATTCCAGAACAGTCTGAGCAAGAGGGAGACCCCTGGCTGGGCACCCATAGCTCAGTGGTTAGGGAGCCGGCCACATGTTCCAGGACAGGTGGGTTCGAACCCGGCCCGGGTCTGCTAAACAGACACAAAAAATAGACAGGTGTTATGGCAGGTACCTGGAGTTCCAGCTACTAGGGAGGCTGAGGCAAAAGAATTGCTTGAGCCCATGAGATGGAGGTTGCTATGGGCTATGATGCCACAGCCCTCTACCAAGGGTGACAAAGTGAGACTCTGTCTCAAAAAAAAAAAAAAAAAAAAAGAGTGCGACCCCCATCTCTACTTAAAACAAAAAATAGTAATAGCGGTGTGGTGGCAGGTGCCTGTAGTCCCAGCTACTCAGGAGCCTGAGGCAAGAGGATTGCTTTGAGCTCAAGAGTTTCAGGTTGTGTGGACCATGGCACTCTGCCAAGGGGGATAGTGAGACTATCTCAATCAATCATCAATCAATAAAATGAAAATCTCCAAGACACACCCCCTGTCCTCAAAAACACAAAATACACTAAAGAAACATGTTATATTTGCTAGGACCATATTATTATTTCTTTTTTGAGACAGAGCCTTTATTACACAGAATAATTTTTTAAAACCAAACTTTCAAGATTTCGTTTTAAATATTGCTTTGGCAGTAATATAAATACGTTTGCCAAAATTGGTTAACCTAATCCTAATAATGAAGACAAGACATCCAGAATGTGGGACATTGTTCAAAACTCTTGGGGGAAAAATCATTATCACATGTACATTCTTTGAGACAGAAAAATTATTGTAAATAAAGAACTAAAGAAAAATAATCAAATCCAATGTACAAAATTTGATTGGAACCCAGATTTGGAAAAACAAAACCTAGCTATAAGACATTTTTTAGAAAAATTGAGGAAATTTAAATATAAACTATGTATTAGATGATGTCCAATTAATTGTGATAACTGCATTGCAATTGGTTACATAAAATGTATTGGTATTCTTAGGTAATTCTCTCTCCCTCTCTTTCTCTATGTGTGTATATGTATAAGTAGCTAGCAGAAGCTGGGGGCAGTAGCTCACATCTGTAGTCTGGCTACTTGGGGAGCTGAGGCAGAATTGCTTGAGGCCAGAAGTTTGAGGCTGTAAGATGTGCTTGTGAATAGCTGTTGTATTCTAACTTCTACATCATAATGAGACCCAATCTTTTTTATGGAGACAGAGCCTCAAGCTGTCACCCTGGATAGAGTGCCGTGCCATCACAGCTCACAGCAACCTCCAATTCCTGGGCTCAAGCGAGTCTCCTGCCTCCACCTCCCAAGTAGCTGGGACTACAGGCGCCCGCTACAACACCCAGCCATTTTTTGGTTGCAGCCGTCATTGTTGTTTGGCGGGCCCGGGCTGGATTCGAACCCGCCAGCTCAGGTGTACGTGGCTGGCGCCTTAGCCCGTTGAGCCACAGGCGCCGAGCTGAGACCCCATCTTTTTAAAAAAAAAAAGCCAGCTCAATTTTTTTTTTTTTTTTTGCAAAGCATAAAACAAAGATTGAATCAACAAAACAAGAAATATGAACATATGTATAGATAGATCAATCAACAGGTAAAACAAATGTGACAAATTATTAAAAAGTGAATTTAGGGGGAGGCACCTGTGGCTCAGCGAGTAACGCACCGGTCCCATATACCAAGGGTGGTGGGTTCAAACCTGGCCCCGGCCAAACTGCAACAACAACCAAAGAAGTGAATTTAGGTAAAGAATATGTTCACTATGATAGTTTTCCAACTTTTCTATACTTTTATTTCTTTAATTTTCAAGATAAAAACTGAGGAATGGGGGATGAAAAGGCTTCACATCCACAGCACCAAATAATTAAGAATCCTAATAAAAGGAATAAGCAGAAAAACAAACAAAAATCCACATTCCACGTAGCATTTTATTTAACAAGAGAAATTAATTTTTTTATAGTTTTCTTATAGCCTGTTTTATTTTGAATTTAATAATTACCACTCAAGAAGTATTCACTTTGGGGCGGCGCCTGTGGCTCATCGAGTAGGGCGCCGGCCCCATATACCGAAGGTGGCGGGTTCAAACCCAGCCTCCGCCAAACTGCAAAACAGAAAAATAGCCGGGCATTGTGGCAGCGCCTGTAGTCCCAGCTACTCGGGAGGCTGAGGCAGGAGAATCGCCTAAGCCCAGGAGTTGGAGGTTGCTGTGAGCTGTGTGACACCACGGCACTCTACCGAGGGCGAGAAAGTGAGACTCTCTCTCTACAAAAAAATAAAATAAAAAAGAAGTATTCACTTTAAGTACAAAAGTCTCAAAAGCTAAAAAATTAGGCACAAAGAAATAGGTAATATAGAAATTAAAATGGGTCACACCTACAATCTCAGCACTTTGGGAGGGCGAGGCAGGAGGATTCCTCAAGGCCAGGACTTTAAGAAAAGCCTCAGCAACAGAGTGAGACCCTGTCTCTACAAAAAATAAAAAGATTATCTGGGCATGGCTGTGTGTGCCTGTAGCCACAGCTACTCAGGAGGCCGAGGCAGGAGGATAGCTTGAGCCCTGGAGTTCAAGGATGCAGTGAGCTGTGATCACACCACTGCACTCCAGTGTGGGTGACAGAACACAACCCTTCCTCAAAAAAAAAAAAAAAAATTAAAATATATAGCCATTTGCTCATCATTGACTGTTCTGCATCCCTCTGAGCTTGCAGAGATCCCATCTGTGTTTGCCTATGTGATCTATAATAGTGAAAGTAAATAAGAGGTAGAAACATAAAAACGCTTTGGGTTCCTACTCCTTAAGGTGTCAGACCATAGAGAACAGGTTATAATTTTCTTAATAACTTTGATGTGCATGAAGTTTAAGCAGATTGCCCATTAAGTTGATCTCATGAATACAAATGGCCACAACTTAAAAATAAAAATGTTTCTGTTCTCATTTCATCAAGTGTAAGCATTAACAATGGATGAAACTGTACAAATTCAATTCCATTTTGCCAGCATTAGACTTTTTATTGGCCTATCCCAACCCTTCCCATGTTCTTTTGTGATTTGCCAGATTGGTTGTAACTTGCATATTTTATATTGCGATTAGAGAACCTTTCTGGAATGCCACGAACTTGTTTTGCTTTGCTGATTAAATTCTTTGTTGCATGTTTTGCAAAAAAGGATTCCAGCTGGATCGCAAAGAGCTACGCCCAGTGAATGTTTCAGAAATACAAGTTGAACAGAGCATTCTGTTTCTGCCCAGGAGTTGCCTGAGTCACCAGATGACTTGCTGGGTCTTGAGTGCCTGCTTGAACAAAACAGGCTTGAGTTGTCAAAGCAACTGTTTGTGGCTTGATAATTTCAAGAAAAGTTCCATACATGTTTTATGGTTTTTTTTTCCTTTGGAATAGTCCTATTACAATATTTCTTTGGAAACATTTATTACCAAAATGATATGCAACTTCTTTTGCTTTGTCATATAGAGATCGAACTATTTGGGAGAATTAGACCGTTAACAATATTTTAGGGAGCAGGCAGTGCATTCTTGGAAGAAGAGGCAAAACATCTTATAATGACATCGGAGGGCCACTCTCTGTTTTGCGGAGGTCAAGTTCAAAAGTTCTCTCAATAATCACCAAGAAGATTCCTAATCATTATAAAGTGGTTTCTTTTAGGGGTAAGTGCAAGAAGTCTTGTGCCATAGATATATTTCTAGCTAATTATTTATTACAGTATGACATAGATCAGATTGAGCTATAAAAATTTTGCAGAAATGTACTCAGAAAGGTTACTCTTGTACATGTAGTTCTTGTGCCTTGATGCCCCATATTGTTGAAAGGTTGCAGGGAATAGACTCACTAACCGAACATCACTGTTCCCCACCGGTCATTTGACTTTAGTACATGCAAAACAACTCAAAATAAATCACAGTAAAAACATCAAATATATTTTCCCAAATAAAATCCTCTTATCTCTACTTCTACGGTTCTTTGCCCTCTGTCATTACAGCACTGTCTGGGTTTTATTAAAAGCTGTGTATGTGTCAGCCTCCCTCTCAGGATCATACATTCATTGAAATCAGAGAAAATATTGATTCAATATTGTCTCCATCAGAGGCTGTTGCAGGCTACCTCAGACACAGTCCTGACTTAACGATGGTTTGACTTAATGATTTTCGACTTTGCCATGGTGTGAAAGAGATAGACATTCAGGAGAAAGAGTACTTGGATCATCTGTACAACCATGCTGTTTTTCACTTTCAGTACAGTATCCAAAATATTACATGAAATTTTTCACACTTTATTATAAAATTGGCTCTGTTTTAGATTATTTTGCCCAACGTTAGGCTAATGTGAGTGTTCTGAGGATGTTTAAGGAAGGTTGAGCTATGATGTTTGGAAGTTTGGGTGTTTTAAAAGGATTTCCAGTTAGAATATTTTCAATTTACAATGGCCTTATCCTCATCAGAAGTGGAGGCACACCTATGTATAGAAATGCCTCACCAGGTACGGTGGCTCAGGCTCACATCTATAATCCTAGCACTCTGGGAGACCGAGGCAGGTGGACTGCTTGAACTCAGGAGTTTGAGACCAGCCTGAGCAAGAGTGAGACTCCATCTCTATGAAAAATAGAAAAATTAGCTGGGCATTGTGACCCTTTTCTCAATGCACCTGTAGTCCTAGCTAATCAGGAGGCTGAGGCAAAAGGATTGCTTGAGCCCAAGAGTTTCAGGTTGCTGTGAGCTATGATGCCACGGCATTCTACCCAGGGCGATGGCATGGGACTGTGAGGGAGAGAGAGAGGGAGGAAGGAAAAGAAAAGATTCAATAAATGTTTATTAGGTTATTAGTTAATTGGGAAGAGACAGGTATGAAAGAATAAAGGGTGATTCCGTTCTAGGCAAAATATATTACCTGGATAGCTGACAAAGATGGAGCAAGGTAAATTCAACCTGGTACCATTTAGAGCAGCTTTAATTTCATTCAGATTATTTGTCAGCAAGTGAAAATGGCTCTTCAGTGCCCTTTCACCCTTCCTTCTCTTGTGCCTTTCATCCTTGTTTTTTTTTTTTTTCCATTTTTTTTTTGAGACAGTCTAGCTGTGTCTCTGAGGCTAGAGCACAGTGGTGGCATCACAGCTCACTGCAACCTCAAGACTCCTGGGCTCAAGGGTTTCTCCTGCCTCAGCCTCCCCAGAAGCTGGGACTACAGGGGCCCAACACCAGGCCTGGCTCATTTTTCTAGGTTATTTTTTTTTCTTATTTTTTTTTTTCTAGGTTATTTTTGCAGAGATGGCATCTCACTCTTGCTCAGGCTGGTCTCAAACTGCTGAGCTCAAGGGCTCCTCCTGTTTCAGCCTCCCAGAGTGCTAGGATTACAGGCGTGAGCCACCACACTCAGCATGATCTTTGCACTTTGCACTTGTAGAAGCAATTGACTACTGCACATTTTTTTTTTTTTTTGTAGCAACAGAAAACTTTGTCACCCTCGGTAGAGTGCCGTGGTGTCACACAGCTCACAGCAACCTCCAACTCCTGGGCTTAGGCGATTCTCTCGCCTCAGCCTCCCAAGTAGCTGGGACTACAGGTGCCTGCCACAATGCCCAGCTATTTTTTTGTTGCAGTTTGGCCAGGGCTGGGTTTGAGCCCGCCACCCTCGGTATATGGGGCAGGTGCCCTACCCACTGATCCAGACGTGCTGCCCTGACTGCTGCACTTCAAAAGCTGCGGGAAACACTCAGAAGTGATTGTACCTGTGATCCAAGTGAACCCAAAGACCTTCTTATCTATGTTTTTAAAAATAGGTTGTGGCTCGGTGCCTGTGGCTCAACGGGCTAAGGCGCCAGCCACATACACCTGAGCTGGCAGGTTTGAATCCAGCCCGGGCCCGCCAAACAACAATGACGGCTGCAACCAAAAAATGGCCGGGCGTTGTGGCGGGTGCCTGTATTCCCAGCTACTTGGGAGGCAGAGGCAGGAAACTCGCTTGAGCCCAGGAATTGGAAGTTGCTGTGAGCTGTGATGCCACAGCACTCTATCCAGGGTGACAGTTTGAGACTCT
>CAUYRH010053412.1:0-46197 GCA_963574655.1 Perodicticus potto
TTTTTTTTTTTTTGAGACAGAGCCTCAAGCTGTCACCCTGGATAGAGTGCCGTGGCATCACAGCTCACAGCAACCTCCAATTCCTGGACTCAAGCGAGTCTCTTGCCTCCGCCTCCCAAGTAGCTGGGACTACAGGCGCCCGCCACAACGCCCGGCCATTTTTTGGTTGCAGCCGTCATTGTTGTTTGGTGGGCCCAGGCTGGATTCGAACCCGCCAACTCAGGTGTACGTGGCTGGCGCCTTAGCCCGCTGAGCCACAGGCACCGAGCCAATTTTTCTATTTTTAAAAAGTGGAGATGGTATCTCACTCTTGGCTCAGGCTGGTTTTGAACTCCTGAGCTCAAGAGATCCTCCTGCTTCAGCCCCCCTAAGTGCTGGGGTTACAGGTGTGAGCCACTGTACCTGGCCAGAGGACTGTGTTCATTTCTTGAACAGCCAAGTGGAATCCACAGCTGGATCTGCAGGGTTGCACATGGGACCACCAGGAATGGGAGGAAGAAGTCCAGGCAAGGGCACGGGAGGAGGGGTCAGGCATTTACTTTGGAGCCAGACTGGTCCAGCTACCTGTGAGCCAAGACAGCCATGAGGGAGGCCAGGCCTGTTTCCTCACCCATCCCTGGCTCTGCAGCTGCCCAGGCACAGCTAGCACCAGCAGGTAGGAGTCAGCGCAGGGCGGCAGCACCTCCTGTGGCTGCTGACTGAGCTGCAATTCAGTTAGGGGACGTGGTAACTTCTGGCAAGTCCTGGGAGGGATCCCTCAGCCTGGTGAGGTGCAGGCATCTAAGGAATTTGATTAAACCACTGCATTCTCAGTGGGTATCAAAGATACAGATAGGTGAGAGTGACCACATGTACACACATAGGGGAGGCCCTGGTGAAAGGCCCTGAAAGGGCCTTGGTGAAAGTGGGCTGCCCACTCCTCCCACCTCTGTGTGCACTAGGCAGTCCCATGGTGACAAACTGAAAGCTCAAGAGAACCAGAATTTTAGACTGACATTACCTTAAGTTGAATTGAATGTCTCTTGGGATTTACATCTCCTAAACTTAGTCCTGGATGTTGTTCCCTGAAATACAGACAGTGCTGTGAGGAAGGCAGGGAATATACTGGCTCTCAGGAGATATAGGGGTTAAGGGGGTCTCGGAGGGGTGCTGCAGTGGACCTGGAGGGACTGCAACAGGCAGGCAGGGATTACAGTGGGCCCGGGGGGCGCTACAGTGGGCTTTAGGGGACTGCAGCAGGCAGGCTGGGGCTGCAGTGGACCTAGAGGGGAGCCAGCAAGCCTGGGGAGACTGCAGTGGGCAGACAGGGGCAGACCAGGCATGCAGAAGAGGTGGCAAGTTCTTTGTTCATACGAGTGGGTATGTTCAAATTACGGTTTGTTTCAGGCGGTGCCTGTAGCTCAGTGGGTAGGGCACCTGCCACATACACTGAGGCTGGTGGGTTTGAACCCGGCCTAGGCCAGCTAAAACAACAATGACATCTGCAACAAAAAAAAATCCGCCCATTGTGGCGGGCGCCTGTAGTCCCAGCTACTTGGGAGGCTGAGTCAAGAGAATCACTTGTGCCCAAGAGTTTGAGGTTGCTGTGAGCTGTGACGCCATGGCACTCTACCCCAGTGCCACAGCTTGAGACTCTGTCTCAGAAAAAAAAAGGAAAAAATTACAGTTTATTTCTAGACAATCATTTATTCCTTCTTAAGTTGATGGAGTGCTTGCCATGTGCAATATGACATTGCCACTCAAGTCCTTGTTGCAGCAAGGTGAGGGACAGATGAAAAGTTCCACACCTGCCAAAAGCCTCAGGTACAGTGATTATTTTGTTCTTATTTCTGAGAAGAGCAGTGTCTGAGAGTTGTGAGACCAGACCCGTTGCCTGTTTTCCTGGTTGACTCCCTGACAGGTGTCTGAGATGTTTCGTTTCCCAGTGAAGATATTCAGACCTGCAGCAATGCAGGGCGCGTGTGGGACTGATGACTTCCAGTTACTGGACTGATGTAGTTTCTGTAGAGAGGAGCTGCAGAGAAGTAACCAAAGTGTTCAGACTTACAATTCCAGGGGAAATGACCAATTTTATGGTACTTTCTATGTTGGTTTTCTGATATATATTACACACTTCTAGAAACACAAATTTAAAAAATGTAGACATTGGTTAATAAGTATCAAATAATAGTTTCAAATGTGTGGGGTTTACTTTAGCAGTTTCTTTTTTTTTCAGATTCATAGAACTTTCAGGGAAATGGGTATAGCCACTGAGGAGGATTCAACAGATTAGAAATTAGACGGCCCCTAGATTTTCCAGATGGTTTTTAATTCAATACTTAAAAAAAAAAAAATCAGTAACTTGACATGTAATTTGCTTAATTTATTCCTGGTTTATCTTCTGTCATGTGCTTTTTTAAAAGAATGAATATTTGATTTCCTACTATGTCACAATTAACAACAGATGCAGTCTCCTACAATAAATTTTATAGCCTTTACAGAAGTAAATCCAAGATTAAACTTAAGTTTTTGGAATCTTAAATAATAAGCATGGCAAGGTTTTCTGGCAGATGAACCAAAATAAGATTAGGCCAGGTACAGTGGCTCCCACCTGTATTCCTAACACTCTGGGAGGCTGAGGCAGGGGGATTGCTTGAGATCAAGCAATCAAGTTCAAGACCAGCCTGAGCAAGAGTGTGACCCCCAACTCTTCTAAAAATAGAAAAATCAGGCTCAGTGCCTGTGGCTCAACGGGCTAAGGCGCCAGCCACGTACACCTGAGCTGGCGGGTTCGAATCCAACCCGGGCCCGCCAAACAACATGATGGCTGCAACCAAAAAATAGCCGGGCTTTGTGGCGGGCGCCTGTAGTCCCAGCTACTTGGGAGGCGGAGGCAGGAGACTCACTTGAGCCCAGGAATTAGAGGTTGCTGTGAGCTGTGATGCCACGGCACTCTATCCAGGGTGACAGCTTGAGGCTCTGTCTCAAAAAAAAAAATGAAAATAAAAATAAAAATAGAAAAATCAGATGGACATCACACCTATAGTCCTAGCTACTTGGGAGTCTGAGGCAAGAAAATCACTTGAGCCCAAGAGTATGAGGTTGCCGTGAGCTAGGCTGATGCCATGGCATTCTAGCCTGGGGCAACAGAGAGAATCTGTCTCAAAAAACAAAAACAAAAATAAAGATCATCAGTTTTTAAATTATAGTAGTCAAGGCTTGGTGCCTGTGGCTCAACAGTCTAAGGTGCCAGCCACGTATACCTGTGCTGGCAGGTTCGAATCCAGCCCGGGCCCGCCAAACAACGATGGCTGCAACCAAAAAATGGCCGGCCGGGTGTTGTGGCGGGCGCCTGTAGGTCCAGCTACTTGGGAGGTGGAGGCAGGAGACTCGCTTGAGCCCAGGAATTGGAGGTTGCTGTGAGCTGTGATGCTATAGCACTCTATCCAGGGTGACAGCTTGAGGCTCTGTCTCAAAAAAAAAAAAAAAATTATAGTAGTCAAGTAGGTTTGGTAGGAAAATTGGTAACCCTTGAGCATAAAACTTGTGCCCTGGTGTCTTCGAACTCATGAAGACCTAAGAGGATATAGAGCTCACAGTCTATCCCCCTTGGCTTTTTCCCAAGCTCATCTTTTTTTTTTTAGCTCCTCTGAAGAGCTCAGATTCTTTTTTTTTTTTTTTTTTCTGGAGACAAAGCAGAAGTATTGGGGATGGAACATATAGGGAAGTAGGCAACCTGGGAGGGACACCTTGAGATGGCTCCAAGATGGATCTACAATCCCCACCACAGGTATCCTAGGAAAGACCAGGACAGGTGGGTCTCTGGTAGAACCTTCAGGGGGATATAAGGAGGGCGCATGCTTGTGCCTGTCTGCATGCTGCTCCCTGCAGTGGGGGTATGAAGTGCTTGCCAGTGGTGAGACCTCAAGGACCTTCCCAGTTCCCCAGCAGATGCCCAGAAATTAGCCAGTGGCACCAAAAGCCACTGAGAAATTTAAAAGAAAAAAATAATTTTGGGTCCCTCTCTCCTTTGTCTAGGGAAGACCAGTTAGGTGAAAGGAAGAATTGGGCAGAGGCCCCTCGAGCTTTGCCAGGAGCAGGAGGTGCCAGCAACAGGGTCTCTTATTCCAAACAAAGAGCCACCAGCACAGACCAACCTTCCCCTCCAGCCCTCATGCCCTTGGGTCCTGAGCCTGCTCACCTGCAAGAGGAGAGTTACAGGAACCTGCAGGGTTACCCTATAATCCCCTCATCAAAGTTTCCAGGTGCAGCTGGGAGACAGGAAGCCCCTGTGTACACAGAGACAGACTGCCCCCCACAACCTGGCTCTGTGCTCAGAAGGGGCAGCTCCATGGGGAGTCAAGCCGGTAAGCTTTAAAGGTGGCATGAGACCCAGACACAACTTAAAGTTTGACAGGCAGAAGCCACTCAGAAGACTGTTCAATAATCCAGGGGATCAGGAAAAGGCGGATGCACAGAACTCATCTGCCTGTGTATCCCACCTCTGTGCTTAGGGGAGAGGGCCTCACCCAGGCCACCTCTAGACCAGGGATACCTCTGTGCCTGGGGGAGGAGCCCTCACCTCATAGCTGACATCCATGTGCAGCTCCCAGTGGAACAGGCCAGGCTGGGGTACCTCACCCATAGGCTGCAGGACCTCTTCCAGGTACAGTGTTGGCCCCTGATCACCCCAGGAAGACCAGTTTCAAGCATATTCCTTCATCCCACTGTGCAGACCTCTCTTCCCTGGGCATGCCCTTTGAGCCTTGGTGTTGAGTTAGAAATTCTAATGGCATTTTTGGTTCTTCAGTTCGCTTATGCTTTTTAGTTTGGTGCACATTTGGGGGAGTTGACTTACTGGGACAGACCCACACTGGAAACAGCTGATGTTTGTGGGGACCACGGGCCAACCAAGTACTGTGGTGGATGAAGAGAGGGCGTTGTGTTAACTTCCCAGCTCAATACCAGCTGCATCTCATATTAAGAACCCATTGGTGAGGCCTGGTGTGGTGACTCACACTTGTAATCTCAGCACTCTGGGAGGGTGAGGCAGGTGGACTGCCTCAGCTCAGGGGTTTGAGACCAGCCTGAGCAAGAGTGAGACTTCGTCTCTAAAAATAGTTGGGCGTTGTAGTCCCAGCTACCCTGGAGGCTGAGGCAAGAGGATCACTTGAGCCCAACAGTTTGAGGCTGCTGTGAGCTGTGATGCCATGGCACTCCACCAAGGGCAACCAAGTGAGACTCTGTCTCAAAAAAAAAAAAAAGAACCTACCTGTGCCCACAGCACACCCTACAGGTCAGCTGCCCGCCCACCCCAGGTGGGTGCCAGCATGTCTTTGTAGTGTTTCCTTCACTTTAATACTTGCCATTTTTCTATCAAGCATCCCTTTATGACACAAAATTTAAAAGGGAATAAAGAGGAGAAATCAAATATTTTAACAATTCAAAGTATAAATAGTGGCTTTAGATTTTTATCACTTCATGGAAGCCTGACACTCAGGAGGCTGCTCGCGAGCACATTGTCAGGCTTGGGCCTCGCAGGTGTGTGTGGGGGTAACGCGCACACAGCTCATGGAGAGAGGAGGTAAGTTAATAAGGACGCAGCTGATTCTTCACACCAGGCCTCTGTTGCTTTGAACAACACAGCCTTGGCTTAAGAATGGCCTTCTTGGGAAAAACATAGAAAACCTCAAGAAAAACACCCTGTGTTCTTCTTGTGTTAGTGTGTCTCTTTCTGGGGAGGACAGGCTGTGGCGTCCAGATTAGCAAAGAGCCACACATCCATAGGAACTCCAGTTTATGTCCTTGGGGTAACGAGTGGGGGCCTCAGGATCGATCACCAGTCCCAGACTGCCTACGTCAGCACCTGCTGGAGTCCTGTGGGGTCTGGGGAGCAGTGCTGGTGCCCACAGTGCAGCTTCATCATCAGCCGCCTGAGCTTGCTGGGGAAGCTTTTGTCCATGTAGCGGTAAAGAAGGGGCATCACAAAGCTGCTTGAGAAGGCCAGGAGCTTTGATAAATCCTGTGCAAGGTGCACTATCGCCACATAGTGAGCGTCCACTGGCTTCCCGTGAGAGACCAGGACTGTGTGCCCCAGAAGAGTCAGGTAGTGAGGCGTCCAGAGCCCAAACTGTGTGCACACCGTCGCTACCAGCAGCCTGTGCGCTGAGGGGTCTAGCCTCCCTGTGTCCTGGTCGAGGGGTGTGTCTGCCTTCTGGATGCGTGAGATAAGCACCAGTGCATACAGGGCGGCCGGCACAGGCACCACGTAGCCAATGAGCACCAGAATGGCGTCAGCGGCCTCCGCACTCTGCATCTTGGCACACTCCAGGACCCGGGAGGACACACGGCTACAGACATAGAAGAGCAATGAGGAGAAGCTGGTCAGCAGGGCCCCACCCCAAACAAAGCCACACACATGCCGGGTGTTGTGCACACTGGCCATGTGGGTCCGTGGTAGTGCCCGCTCAATGTAGTGGTCAAGGCTGAGCAGGGTGGTAGAGTATGTGACCACCAGGGAGGACACGTTGAATGGGATCAGCAGCGCAATGTACGCCTCACTGCTGACATTCCATGGGACCCATCCTGAGCCGGGAGTGCCAAGGAGGCATACGGGGGCCAGGGCATTGAGGACCAGGCCCGCCACAGCCATGTTGACGAAGTACACATCTGGCATGGTCATGCTGCTCTTGCTGTGCAGGTTGGCCAGCACCAGCAGACTATTGTAGCAGAGGCCGACAGGGACACCTGCAGCCAGGCAGAGCAGTGAGAGCACGGACAGCCCAAGCTGCAAGTCCTGGCAGACGGGCGGCTCCTCACCCCTGCCTGTCCCGTTGAGCCAGCTGCAGCCCCACATGGTGGCCTGTGAGGCTCCCCTACTCTGTGGAAGGAAGAACAAAAAGTCAGCTCAGGCAGCCCAGGAACAGCCTAGGAGTATAAAGGAGCCTCCCACCGGCCCAGGGCCCTGAAAACTCAGTCTCCCTGAGTTAGACAACATCCACAAATGGCTATCTGAAGGCCGAGCCTGTGCTATTGTGGCCAAAGCTTATGACGCTACAGTCATGTCAGTGGCCACGGAGAGTCTCCCTGACCCCTTTCCTGAAGAAATCTGACTACAAGAGTCCGCACTTAGCATCCTCAGTAGATTCTTAGAAACTGCAATTTTAAGCAAAAGTACATATAATGAAAGCCCAATTCATAGAAATAAGCTAAGCTCCTATGGCTTCTTTCTGGTCATAAAAACACCACCAATCTTCTAAGTAAGGACTCCAAACATTAAACGTCAAAATAAACATGAGCTACATTTTTTTCCTAAACCTACATTTAGGAAAGGGTTATAAAAACAAGGGAGATAATATTTACCCAACTTTTGGAGAGTCAGTGAATGATGGTGGTGGGCAAAATTGAGGGGTAAATGTTTGTGAAGTGAAACTGTTTGGAGTACCTCCTTCCTCCACAGTCCAGAAACAATCACAAATACAGTGGTTTGTCAAGCACCGTCACACTACATCTTTTACTGCGTGTTTGTATGAGTATCATAGGCTTTACAAATTTTTATTTTATAGTAATTCAAATTAATTTGTTTTCCTACCCACTTATTACTCAAGGGAGGCAGAGCCCATCCCAGCAGCTCAGGGTGCAGGCAAGGACCCACCACACAGGTGGGGACTGTGTGGACATGGCATTAGCAATACATGCAGCCCACAGACCTGGGAGGACATTTGGACCCCACACAGACAGTGGCCTTGTCTGGGAACTGACTTTTTGTCATCCACATGACAGTGAAGCAGCATGGTGGGCCCGGGGTGATGAGTAGTTTATTCAAGATGCCCCTGCACGAGCTGGTCAGAGTGCTCCATGCCTCTGCTGCATCCTGCTCTGCCAAATGGTCTCATTCCTCAGTGGCAGCTGGTGAAATGTGGTGTAACAGGAGCTGGGCCTGGAGGGGCTGCTGTTCTGGAGGGACTATGCCACTCAGGGTTGGAGCATGAGCTCGGCACATTGCACTTAAGAGCCCTTTCTGCAGGGCACTGTGAGGCCCAGTTGAACCATCCTGATGAGGTGGGATGGGCCCAACACTGGGATTTTGAGCTTTGCCAGTGCCTATTGCAGCATAGGCTGTTGGCCTTGGGGCTTACCTCCCTGTAGCAGGTGGCCCTGGCCCAGGACCTAGCACCTCAGAAGCAGCTCATCACCTGGGCTCTGGGTTGGCCATAGTCTGTGGGAGACTCTGGTCTCCTTGTAACTGAATGAGAAAGAAATAGGCAGGTACAGCCACAACATAGAGCCATTCCTCCTTTCCTAAAGAGCAGGTATTCTTCAGCAATGTCCAGATCTTTGGGGGAAAACCTTATATTCAAAATGTAGTTGGCTCAGCCAGACCTTCTTTTTTTTTTTTTTTTTGTAGAAACAGAGTCTCACTTTATCACCCTCAGTAGAGTACCATGGTGTCACACAGTTCACAGCAACCTCCAACTCCTGTGCTTAGGCGATTATCTTGCCTCAGCTTCCCGAGTAGCTGGGACTACAGGCGCCTGCCACAACGTCTGGTTTTTTTTGTTGTTGCAGTTTGGCTGGGGCCGGGTTTGAACCCGCCACCCTTGGTATATGGGGCTGGCACCCTACCCACTGAGCCACAGGTGCCATCCTCAGCCAGACCTTCTGCTCTCAGAATGAGAGGATACCCCAGCGAGACGCACAGAGAGCAAGCACCCTGTCTCTAGAGGCAGGGACATGGTGAAGAAGCCAGGCTGCTGGAGTCCATGCAGGTCCTGCCTGCCATCACCCATCTCGGCAGCACTGTGACTGACTGACCACATACGGAGATCCTGGGAGCAAGTTGAAAAGGGACATCCTTCCACCACAGGACTCAGACCAGACACACATGGCTCAGAATGAGGGAACAAGAGTCCAGACCCTCAGACCTTGCTCCAGGGCAGCTGGTGCACATCCGAAAGCACAGTGGCAGTGCCCAAGGGTCTGCCCCCACATCTTTGTCACCTTTGTGTCACTACTGTCAGCACATATGCAGCTGGGGGAATTCCACTCAGACAAACACCCTTGATCCTCAGATGTGGGCAGGAAGGACACCAATGGGGTGACTTGTTATGCAAGCTAACGAATGCCACCTGACAGCCTGAGATGAGTGTCAGACAGTGATGAAGGTACTCAGATATAGGCCCACATCAGGCGCACTGGCCCACTCATGCAGATCACATCACTCCAGGGAAGAACATTTTTCTCATCCACAATGTGCACACAAGTCCTAAAATCTCTGCTCCTTACACTCTGGCTGGCTGTCCCTTCACTAACCACATCTTGACTGGACCTCCTGGGCTGGGCAGTTGGCTTCCAGGGAGTCTGTCAAGGGCTGGACTCCTCTGGGGAGATGGCATGGACACCAGATGGGAAGTAAGAAGGGGCTGGTCCCCCTGTGAGCTGGAAGGGGCATCTCTGCTTCTGTCTCTGAACTGACCCAGCAACTAGTCTTAACAGCTCTGTTCTCCTTCCCATTCTACTGTGCCTCCCCTCCCCCAATCTTGGTAACTGAACTGCCACTTCAGCAGTCAGGGTCTGGAGGCCTGAATGCCATCCTCCAGGTATGTCTGCCCCCCAGTGCCTGTGTACCTTTGGCTATCATAAGGTGCTCAGCTGGAGTTTCCAGTTTGGGGAGACTTCATCAGACCCATGAGTCCCAGGAAGCACTGTGCTCTCCTGTGACCCCCAAGAGTGGATGTCAGTAAGCACAGTATCTCCACCCCAAGAGCAGCTTGGCTTGATCTGGCCTCGTGTGGTATCCAAGGGTCCCAGAATTTGTCCAAGCTATTCCCTCATGTTCTGATACAGGGAACAAAGGGAGTGAGGTCAAGGTCCTCTGAAGAGGAAAGGCCTTCACATTTGAGCTGTATTGTTACTTTTTGGGTGTGTGTGTGAGCCAGCATCTCACTGTGATGCCCAGGCTAGAGGGCCATGGCATCAGCCTATCTCACAGCAATCACAAACTCCTGGGTTCAAGGCTCCTCCAGGCTCAGACTCCGAAGTAGCTGGGGGCTATAGGCACTCACCATAATGCCCAGCTGATTTTCTTACTTTTAGAAAAGACAGGTCTCACTCTTGCTCAGGCTAGACTCAAAACTCCTGAGCACAAGTGATCCTCCCACCTCGGCTTCCCAGAGTGCTAGGATTACAGGCATGAGCCACCGTGACAGGCCTCTGGCCTTATTCATAAGAGGGCCACAGTCTGGCTGTGGGCCACTTTCACCTGCCAGATTCTGCAGGGGCCTGACCGCTCCTGGATCCTGCTCGGGCTCAGCACCCTCACATTTAAAGATGTCCTCATAGTTCAGACTACATGTAGCCCTTCCCTCCCTTTCTGCCTTCTGGTTGCTCTCAGCCTCTACCTCCTTGCTGGCGGCTGGGTTCCTACCTTTATTTCAGGTCCCACGTTTCTTTGTGCCATGGACAACAGGTACCATCAGTTGGACCAGAGAGCCAGGGGAGCCTGTGCTGTGCTTCCCTGGAGCCCCGCAGTCTCTGCATCGCAATGCCATGCATGTGCCAGAATGTGAGCACATGCGGGCCCCAGGATGCAGGCTCACCACTTGTTTTTCCTCCAGTAAATTACTCACAAGGTTCCTGCCTTGCTTGGCAGGCACAGTGGCTCCTCCCTCTCTCTGTTTACAGCCAGTTTCAAGAAGCTGGAGGTTCTGTTTGGGCGGTGCTGTCAGATCCGGTGTGTGGCTCCCTGGGGTGGGCTGGGTGCAGGCTGTGGTGGCCTGCCTTAGGTCCCTGTGCCACTCCTGATGTGTGGTATGCCTGAGAAGTTCAGTCACAAGTCCCCTTCTTCCTCAAGGAAATAAACTGAACACACGATTGTCTGTTGAAAATAGGACAAAGTAGTTGGACTTCACTTCAGGTCCGCCACAGAGAGAAGCCCTGGCTGCTTTCTTGTTGCCCATGGGAAACAACTTTTGGAGGCACAGCAGAAGGGAGGGCAGGCGAGTTGAAAGTAAAGTGGGAGGTGTGTGCTCTGCAGCCTTTTGACGAGTGCTCCCACGGTCGCCACGCACGTGTGTAAAATCAGCATGGCTCGGGAAGAGCTGAGCTGGCCATGTAAACTGAGGGGTGAGGTTCCTCCCACAGATAGAGTTGCGCAGGGCTGCTCATCTGATCGTGAGCCCTCTGTGTGAGGAGCTGAGGCAGAGCTGCCCAGACTGTCAATGCCTGCCCTGAGGTGCCACAGAGCTGGGGGTTGGGGCAGTCAGCACCGAGCTCAGAATGGCCCAATTCTTGGGAGAGCATCACATGGGGTAAAATCTGCTTAGCATTTCCCTCGTGCATCCTGTGCTAGTGCAGCCCTGGGTCATGTACCCAGGGTGTACGTGTGTTCACGCCAACCCAGACATATATGAGAGCAGGTGGTAATCCTCAGTGCTAGCCTTGAGGCTTGAAAATACACTTTGTACTGACAGCCTGTACATACTGAAAAAAAAATTTTTTTTTCTTTATAGAGACAGAGTCGCCTTGGGTAGAGTATCATGGCATCACAGCTCACAGAAACCTCAAACTCTTGGGCTTAAGCAATTCTCTTGCCTCAGCCTTCCAGGTAGCTGGAACTACAGGTGCCCAACAGAACACCTGGCTATTTTTTTGGTTGTAGTTGTTATTGTTGTTTGGCAGGTCAGGACTGGATTCAAACCCACCAGCTCTGGTGTATGTGGCTGGCGCCCTAGCTGTTGAGCTACAGGTGCCGAGCCCATACTGGAGAATTTATAAACTTTTAAACTAGAGGCAGCTCTATGTGCATTTTACTACATAACAATTACAAAGATATTTTTATTTCAAATTAAGAATTTAAAGCTAGAAGGTGCCTATTTTCAGTTAGCCCCTAAAAATGGCACACTTAGCTTTTTTGTTCTCCCATTTTTCCTTGGGAAGTCACTCCTCTTATGAGGTATTACTTAGAGATCATGGGAACAAAATGACAACTCACAGGTGGGCTAATTCATGGGCTAGCATGGTAGATGTTCATACGTTAAAAAAAAATTAGTCTCATCTGTGTTAGATGCTGGGGTGAGGAGGGACAGTTGGGAGGGCAGGTGTGGAGCTGACTTGCAGCTGTTGATCCAGGTGGTGTCCTGAGGTCCTACTCACTCTGGCAGGGCTCATGTGGGACAGTCCCTATGAGCACACTTACAGTAGGGCCAGCTTGAGCACTCTCCTGCCTGCAGGTTGCTGCCTTATGGCTTAGGGACGACCGAGCATGAGACAAGGAGCTTTGAAGACCAAAGCACCTCACGGTTACAGCAGATCACTTCAGAAGCGTGCCCGCCTCTCCCGGTTACAGGCAGTTAATGATGTAGCCTCCCCATCCTTGCTACTGAACTGTACTTTCACTCATGATAAGTGAGGTGTTTTCCAGAGCTTTGAGAGGTAGGGGTCTGTTCCGCTGTTGTCTGCTCCATCCTCCCTTCCTCTTAGAAGTTCCTGTGGCCTCCACCTCCTCTGTGCTCAGAGACTTCCTGTTTCTGTACGTGGGAAAGAGGAACGTTCTGGAACCCGAGAACAATGGCTTAGTCTCTACCCTCCAGCCCAGGCTAACCCTGGCTGGGCTGTCTTTCCAGTTAGCCAGGCATGCTGTTAGCTTCCTCCATGAGAAAGAACTCGGAACCGGATGGTAGAGATTGGGGGTTGGGGAGAGAACCCACAAATTAGTGTCATCAGAAGTGGGCCCTTTATCTGGGTTTGTCAAGAGTCCAGGAAGGTCCTTCACTGGGTTTCTGTCTCTCCACAAGACCCAAGAGAGAACAGAGAAGACCACAGAGTGTGGAGCACCCCGATGCAAACTCAAGTCTGCCGTTTCTATTTGGGGAGCTGCATGCCAAGTGTAAGGTTTGCCATCCGCCCCTGGCCCTCTTGTCACACCAGGTTCCTGGCCAGCTCCCTCCCAGTCAGGCCCTTCCTGGGAGCTACTCCTCCAGCACACTGGCTGGTCTGACCACCTTCCTTCCATTCTTACTACTGGCCTCTCCCATCCCCGAAACCCTTCCCCACCTAGGTCCCTCATCAGTGCCCACAGCAATAGTGCAGGCAGCCTTCCACAGCCTGTCCTGAGGGGGCACTAGGGACTGAGCCCTTCTCAGCCCTACCCTCCTGTTCTATCTAGTGTCTGCAGGTGAGCCAGGATGCTGCAGGGTAGCCTTGGTTCTCAGAGGGCCAGGATGGGCGGTGGCAGGGACCCCCATGTGCTACGCAAAGCAGGCCATGTGTGTTTGGGGGGAAGGCTGTAGACCTGTAAGAGATTCATTAGTGACATAAACATAACTTGTGTGTCCTCATAAAGAACGTACACAGTGCACACACTAAGAGGCCAGGGCTGACCTTGCACCTGCTGCTCTCTTCCCAGTCCAGAGGTGGCTGGTATGGAAGATGCATCTGGATTCTCATCTGGGTGGATGCAGAGGTCTTTAGGTTCCAGACCTGTGGGTGTCAGAAATCCAGGCAGGGGGACCTACTACAGCAGAGGAGGTGTCAGGGCCGGGGCTGGCCTCAGAGCATGTGGTGGCCTGGGCATGGTAGCAGGTGGCTTCCCATCTGGGACAGGGGTTAGGCATCCAGGTACTGTAGCTGCCACAGAACCTCAGCTCACCTAGCTCAGGGTCTTTAAGCAGTTGTTTAAGCAGCTGGAAGGACGGAGCTAGACACTACCTGCACCCAGAGAAGCTGGCATCAGGAGTGACACTTCCATTCAAGAATCAAAGTCATGGGCTGGTGTGAGGCCAGCTCTGCCTCAGCATCTGGACAGAGAGGGCTCAGACCTCTCTGCCCCCCTGCTCTTGTGGGGTTTGGGGAGCTATGTGAAGCCATGAGGGACATCACAGTGTAAGCTACTCCTCTGCACACACAGGGTCTGTTTTTCAGACCCTTACAGCCATCCCTGTCAGAGGAAAGGGAGGCCGGGGTCACAAGCCAGGTCAGGGTTGGAAAGCTCCTGGGGGTAGTATACCCATCCAGGCCTCCACTGGCTTATGGGGACCCTCTCTGAGCCTGCAAACAGTAATAATAATAAGGCAGCTGTCTCTAGCAGGGTCAGTGAGACCTTGTTTACACTGTTGGGCCCTCCGTAAGAGGCCAGTGGACATGTAGAAGGTGGTTGTCTCTGAGGACCACTGGGTAGGCCCTAAGAAATTGAGCCCTTTGGATGCCCCGTCCTTTCCCAGTTCCTGGGGACTTAGAAGTTTACAAAGCACTCTCTTCCAGGTGTGTGGTCTGCTGGGTGATAGTCACTCCCTACACATGCTCTTGTGGATAAAATGGAGGTGTTTTCTTCCAAGACTTCTGCACCAGGCTCTGATTACTATTTTTCAAGAACATGGCCCTTCTTGAGGACCCATCCAGCTCTGGGAGCGTTCTTGGGACTTGCTCATGGTGCTGACCTTTCTCCCCCACGCCTGTGCTGGTGTGTGTAGAGGCTCCTTGCAGGGCATCAACTCAGGCTGTGCATCTCGGCTCAGTGAAAAGGAAAACCAAGGAGGATCCAACTGCCAACCTGGTAGGGACCAAGGGAATAAGACTCCTGGTGGGGGCAGAGAGCAGGTCCACACTGGCCTGAGCAGCCCATGCGGGCAGCTGTTCTCATTGAACTGACAATCCATGGTCATGCTTGTCCCAGGTTAGATAGTTACCTGCTTTGCTTTCAGTGCTAAGCAAATGCTGTGGGATCTCTTGTTTTCTTCCTAATTTATGACCGAATGCCCCTTGAGTATGCCGACTTCCCTTGGAGATCACCAGATGGCCAAAGGCAGTTGGCCAGTGTGCTCTGTAGCCCCAGGTTTGCCAGCCAAGGAATCCCTTGGGAGTGGCTACAGGCAGGCCAGGGGGAAACAGTGCTGAGCCTGGTGGCTGCTGGGCCCACTGCACAGTCCCACAGCCTTTGTGCTGATACTGAGTCGGTATACTGGAAGAAAGGGCCCTGGGGCTATGGGTTCAGAATGGAGCCCTATAGGGAGGGAACCCTGGCCAACCAGAGGGGCTGGCACATCCTAAGCTATAGTACACCAGCAGTACAGTGCTGCTGTCCTGCATTATTCATGGGAGGTGGTGACAGTTGCTATCAGGCCTGGCTGATGGGTAGGAACAAGACAGGTACACAGCTGTACAGCACCACCAGCCAGGGCTGTGCTGGGGACTTAGGAGCTGCTGAGTCTGTCATGCCAGATACAGCAGGCGCTACCATCCTAAAGTAGTTGTCTTTGAGAAAGCAGCTCTACTTTACTGACATGACCCCTGGTCTTAACTCATCCTACCTTGTATGAGGGTACTTTAAATAAGAAACCACTTGTAGGGAAGCTCAGGTGCTACAGTCAGCAGAGAGAACTGAGTAAGTGACAGACAATACAAACACATATAAAGTACTTTAAAAAACCCACATCCCCCAGTCTTCCTGTGGGGAAAGTGATTAGGAATTAGGCCTCTGGAGCCAGCCAGCTAGAGTGCACATCCTAGTCTGATCCTGCTTTCAAGTTGTGTGACTTACTATATCCATGCCTCCGTTTCTCCAAACTTAGGAGAATTAAATAAATCAGTTCATATAAAGCACACAGGCGTGTTCGGGCACTTGCTGAGCCTTGGTTAGTCCCAGTGTTAGGATGTCCACAGATGCAGATCTTTTGGTTTCAGATCTTTAGTCTCCTCACCAATATTGTTAAGGCAGAGGAAGCCATTCTGTGACCTTTCAACTCTTTGTGAACTGACACATTTTAAGAGGGAGCCATAGGGGACAGTGGGACTAATAGCAACAGTGATCCTGTCACAAGCTAGGCAGGAACACTAGCCGCGAGAGAGAGTGCAGCTGTCAGGGCGAGTGTTTGAGAGGAGATAACCTCCAGCACTCATACTCTGTGGGCAGCTCTGCACTGTCAGACTGCAAAAGCTTTGCAAGGCATTAAAGTCTTTGTGTTCTGAGTTCGGACTTTGGTAACAACACAAACAATGAATTTCCTGATGTTTCACTAGTATTAAACTAGACTACAAATATTTGCTGCTCTGGCCTGTATTCAATGCCTTCAAAGGAAGGAGGAATTGGGAATAAGAACCTATTCCCAGGGTTTTAGTTCTTTTTAATTTGTCACTTATGGAAACATCTTAGGGCCCTGTGCTGCTGAGTGAGCTAGAGGCCTCCATGTAGGGCTTCTGTCCAGTGAGTCTGCCCTCCAGTCACTGCTCTCACCAGTGTGGACAAAGATGGTGGGCCACATTCAGCCTACCAATTAAAAGCTGCTTTCTTCCCATGCCTTACGTAAAAAGAGCCCCAAATGGTATAAACCAGCCTGGTAATAGTGCATTTCTATAAGCGATGCAGTGAACTTTGCTAAAATCTAGGGCTCAATTCTGAAGTTGTCCCAGTGGAGTTGGGTGGCCTGGTGTGGACAGAGAGGGCCTAAGAGTGTTGCAGTGGTAGGAGTCTGCCACCTGGGAATCCACAAGGCACTTGGGCCTGTGCATGTGAGAAGGAGAGCGTGCACACTGGTACAAAGCTGTCAGAAATAAAAAACCACAAAGAGGAACCATCCTGTTCCAGAGTAGCCAAGCTAGTGTCACCAAAACTGTAATATTTTATTTACTTTTCTTTGTTAAACAGGAAATTCTGTCTTCTACTGTTCAGAGCCCATCAGAGCCAGGGTCTGCCAGTCGCACAGAGTGAAGCCCACTAGAGTTCAGGGTGGTTTCTTTCACTGCTGTCTTTCCAAGTGCTGATCCCACCTTTGCGTCTCCTTGACATTTTATTTTGGGCATCAGCACTCCTGAGAACCAACCCGTCCCCTCCCTGACTGATGTCTCCACACCCCCAGCCAACCATGATGGGGCAGACTGTGCTTCTTCACTAGTTCTTCCCACCTCCCAGGAGCTCTGAAGTTAGGGGAGGTTTTTCCATATTTGTGTTCAAGCAGCCAGGCTGACTATTGAGTGAAAACCGTGGAAGAGGATATAATAGATGATGTAAAAGGCTTTTCCCAAGGTGAGTCATAGATTTCCCCACTGCACTAAGTAGAAAGCACGGCAGACAGAGTGGGAATGAAGTCCCTCTTGTTCCAAGACAATGGACTTGACACTTGAGAAATTTAGATTTGAGTGGACATAGAATTGTAAAACCCCTGGGCTTTGCATCCTATGGATAGTGGGGAAAGGAGTGGACATTTAGCTTAGTCTCCTGCCTGAGGGTCCTGCTATTTCTACTTGAAATAAACCTGCTGTGTTCCAGGAGACGCTTAACTTTGGGTGAATGTTCTGGAACAATCAAAATGCTTTGAAAATGACTCCGGAATGTTTGTTTCCTTTTGCAGTGATGGGCAGAGGCTTTGGGGACAATTAACATCCAGCTCTTAGGAGCCTGACTCTCCGGAAAGGCTGATGTTTTCATAGGTTTTTCAATGTGGAGAGCTTACGCATACTGATTCCTATCACAGTCACTGTGCCTTTCTGGCATGTGATAAGAAACTGGTCATTATGTAGATGGGCTGTTGTGATTTTTGTAGCTTTTACTTTTTACAGTTCTAAATTGCGGAGCAGTGAGAGTGAATCAGGCAACCTGCAACCTGGCGCAGATGCACAAACAAAAAGAATGCCTCCTTCTCCATGGAAAAGAGCATGTTTGCTGGCTCAAAGAAAGACTCTGGGGGAACTAGGACCAAGCAACCAGTTCCCTGGCTAGTGAGCAGACTGGACGCCTGCGCCTGGGGCCATGGGCTTTGTTTCCCTGGAAGAAGATGGGACACACATTTTTTGTTTATGGAGTACTAGTTACTTTGGCTTTTTTGTTCCCTGGGTCTGTCTGAAGCTAATGCCCTTTCTAGGTACACCAGACCAGAGAAAAACAAATAAAGAAGACTTCCTCAGAAATTCAAGGACCAGACTGAAAACAAATAGTCTTCATTTCAGACTCTAGGCAAGCTTGGCACCTCATCTGGGCTCCAGATCTACCCCAGCTTTGAACTAGGTGTGGTCTTACTCGTAGGAAAGTGCTCTAAGCCACAGATCTTATCATGGTGGTGGTTCTTTCCGAAGAAGGAACCAGCCAGGTTATTTTTACTTGTCACATTTGGCTTGCTCAGTTCACTCTGGTTCTAATTAAAATGGGGAAACTACTGGTCAAGCTCCCCTTGGTGTGTGGGAAGGGACCCTAGGTAGACCTGTGAGGTCCCCAAGACACCTGCTCTGCCCTATTTTTCCCTGTCCCTCAGCTACTAAAGGATGTTTTCTTTGCACATGAAGGCTCCTGAGCAGACCACTAGCTCCTGCAGGGCTGAATTCTGCTCCTCAGCAGCATCTCACTTCATAAAGAAATTTTACCATTTTACTCTCCAGACTAGTCCCCCTCTGCTGTTTGCTACCTAGGTGGAGTTTTGGGGACCTGGGTCTCTGAGATTCCTTGAACAGCAACAGCAGCCCAGAACTGCCCCATCAGGCAAGTGGTTAGTGAGAGACTGGAGGGTTGAGGAGACTGCTGTGCCTGAGAAACCATGTTTAAAGATAACATGTTTAAAGACTGCCAGAATGTCCTGTGCACTTGGACATGGCCTAGCTCTCTGGACAACAGCGATAATGTCATTCACCCCAGGCATGGCCCTGGTATATCTCCTTTAACAGTGTGGTTGGGTCATTAAAGGCCAGGTGGTAGTTATTTTTTTAGGATTCCAAGTGACATTGTCAGAGCTGTGAGATGGACAGAGCTTCCCAAGGACAAGTGTGTCCCTCTTCCAACTTGTAAATTATACAAGTATATTTCCCTAGCCAAGGATCTTTATGTTAAATAGATGTAATTGATTTTTACATCCTAAGACTTCACATGGGCCTACGTCAGGTAGATGTACTTTACCTTCTCTCTTCATCAACCTGTTAGGGTACGAGTTATGAGGACACCAAGCCAACTTGATATGTTTACATTCTGCCCTAAGTTTGTGTTCCTCTGTACTCATATTTCCATGGTCACTACAGAGGCAGAACAACATACATATGAATACAAGTGTGGCTGGGACAACAGGCTTTACTACTCTGGGCCCTGCTTCCTATACGTGAAAAGGCATAATAAACGCTTGAAAATATAAACTGTTTTTAATGCCATTTATGGTATCTTTAGAGATCTTCTTCTTTTAGGAAGATACCAGAGGTTCTGGTTGGGAGGTGAACCTTCCAGCATTTCTTTAAGGAGCAGCACAGGAGGTCAAGGGTAGTGTGACCCTACATGTGGTCCGATTACCAACAGGGTCTCTTTTCACTCTCATCATGCCGCAGTTAGGAAAGTAGACTATCTCCTCACCATGAAGCACAAGCAGCCTGGGAACATGGTCAGCTAGCTTCATGCTGCTCAGTTAGGATAGGAGCTAGTTATTTGAAGTGAAATGGAGATCTCAAATAAGCACATCTTCAAGGATAAAAAGGAGACCAAAGATGACAAATGCTGCTCTGGACAGCACATATAAAAATATTATACTCAGGTTTGCCACAGGGCATGTATGGCAAAGATGAACCATCTCGACTGGTTACATCAGGACACTCAGACTAATGCCTGGTTTAGAGCAATGACTTATCACGTTTATAATATTAATTCTTGATGCTGGTATATGGTGTTTTCAAGACTGGAGGACATTGCCTAACAGTATATTGAAGGAGGCTTCCCATGCTGTATCAGCTGACAACAGATTTACTATCTCCAGTTCCCAAACTTACTAAAAAATGTTAACCATAAAAAAAGGACAGAAAGCTATAACCATAGCGACCCAGAAGCACACGATGAGCGGGAAGAACTAGTGGCCCCCCTGAGCAGCCTTCAGCTGAGCGCGCTGCCCTCCCGGGTTAATGACCCAGCGCCCGCCCCGCCCGGTTCCCGGAGCGCCTAGCAGGGACAGGGTCTCTCCCGCAAGGGCATAGCGCCCCGCGGGAGCAGCAGCCAAAACCCGCAGGCGAGAATACCGTTTACCCCACCGACCCGACCCAGGCTCCCGGGCCCCACTCACCGCTCGCTGGGCAGCGGCCCACACGGTCGCGGGCGGGCGGGCAGCTTTAGCTGCGAGAGGCGATGGGGCGGGCACGGCGCACGCTGCCCGGGCCCTGTGTACACACGTGACCACCAGCCCCGCCCCCGCCTCGCGTGGCTGCTGAGCGGCACGGGTGGTTGGGTCTGGCCCCGCCCACTCGCCCTGGCTCCGCCCCTCCGCTGCCAAGCTGCAACTGCAGTGGAGTTTGGCTCCGCCCCTAGCCTGGCGCCAGGGCTCGGGAGCTGTTCGGACGAGTGCGGTTGGGGCGGCTGCCGGAGGAGACTCTTGTGTAACTCTAGACCAGCAGTGTGAAGCGCCTGGGCTCCGAGACTCCCGGTTGGAGGGCACACACCCTGGGCTCTCCTACAGCGAGCGTCCTTGCGCGTTCCCTCGGTGCCCAGCTTGGCTCCCTTGACAAAGGCCTCTTGCCTGCTTGCTGAGTCAGAGCAGACGGAATGTCCCCCGCCTGCGCTGTGCGGCCCTGCGCCCTCCAGGGGTGTAGCTGCAATTCGGTCTTCTAAATGTGTTGCTCCTCTTCCCTGATGTTTGCTAGCTGTTTCCAAATTGTAACTTTAGAAATTTCTTTGTAAACTGAGCTGGTTGCAAGGAAACCATTCTTAAAGAAACAAAATTAATTTTGTAGCTGTTATAATTAAATGTTGGAAAAGTTGAAAGAACAGGTTATTTTCTCTGCTGTACTTCTAGTGGTGAAATAGTTCCCCCAGCAGCAGGATCTGAGAACATTTTCTTTCTGAAAATTAAAGCATACAAGTTGCAGATTTTCACGTAGATTTGCTGTGTCACCAAGGGTTGAATGGAATGGCAGTCGTAGCATAGTGGCCACCTGAGCGCTCAGCTGCAGGGTGCTGTTTGCCTGCTGGATTTAGGACATCTTGCCCACTTTACCTGACAAGAAGGAAGTTGGGATCAATCCGTGCTCTGTATGCCCTGGCCCCCGCAGACTCTTGGTCCATTGCCTGTGTCCTGCTGTGAGCATGCTAACTCAAGTTTCAGCCAGGACAGGATCTTTTTGGTGGTAGTAGGGATCCAGCCATGGCCACATGTGCTGGAAGGTGCTAGTACTGATAAACCAGTCGCAATGAGTCAACACACATATCCCAGGGCTCATTCTGTGCTGGGATCTGTTCTAGGCCCTCAAAGGACATTTTGAGGTAGGTAGTCATGTCCTCATTAAACCTAAAACTCATCAATGCTATGTAAGTCATTGTTTCATGGGTTACTAAAAAGAAAACGATCTGCCAATTAATTTCTAATATACTATCAATTGTAAGGAGCTTACTGACTTTAGAAATGTTAAAGTGAGAAAGAAAATGTACTTTAGCATCAATGAATAATGCAGTATTATTATCACCTTCACTTATGAAAAAAAAATTTTTTAACTGGAAAGCTTGTAGAACAAAACTATTACTTTTTTTTTTTTTTTTTTACAGTTTCTCACTTTGTTGCCTGGGCATGAGTACAGAGGCATGAACCTAGCTCACTACAACCTCCAACACCTGGGCTCAAACGATTCTCCTGCCACCTTCTCCTGAGTAACTGGGACCACAGCAGTGCACCACTAGGTCTGGCCAATTTTTGGATTTTTTGGAGAGATGGGGTCTTGCTGTGTTGCTCAGGCTGGTCTCTAAATCCTGAGCTTAAGTGATCTCCCCGCCTTGGCCTCCCAAAGTGATGGGATAACAGGCATGAGCCACACCTCACCTGGCCTTCATTTTAAATTTTACTGAGAAAACTTAAACAGCTTGCCCAGGGTCACACAGTGGAAGTGGAGCCAGAATTCAAACCCAGTTGTTATTTGGCTTTTTGGATTAGGATTTGGACTCTGAGTCCTCTTAGCAGTCTACTTGAGAGTAAGTTGTATTATCTCCATTGTGTAAACTGCTGGAAACCATAGAATTCCTGCTTAGAGTCCAGCTACAGGGCCTGGTATCTGGAATGCCAGGCTCAGTGGGGTTGCTCACCACATACTCTGTGGCTAGAGAGAACTGGAAGTTAGCTTCATCCCAGCCACATAGTTTTGGGGTCCCCACAGCCTACCATATCTGCACAGAAGGATGTCCTTGGCCAAGCAAACTGTTTGAGTGTGTGAGAGGGAGATATCAAAGTGAGCCTGCTTTCCATCTGAGCCATGATAAGCATTTTATAGCTGGGAATGTAAACAGCCCCTTGTGTTAGCCCCTTCCCCACTGTCTAGGCAGCTCCTGTACCAGACTTGGGTGACTTGGCACGCATGAAGGGATGCAGGAGGTGTGCAAATCTGACACCTGGGTTTCTAGCAGCATCCTAGTCCATGCCCATGTCCAAAAATCACGTGGACTTGGCCTCCCCTGCCTTGTTTGTGAGGGTGCCTGTCTGGCAGTGGTGCGCTGGCTGGGGCTGTGCCTTTGCTACTCTAATACTGTCCCCATTCAGCACTGTACTTCACATCCCCCACCAAGGGCATTCAACACTGCTGGTCAGGGTCAGCAGAGTGTCCACTGGCCTGGGTCTGTTTACTGTCCTTGCCTTGGGAGTGGAGAGGTATGCAGGACAGGTTGGTCTTCCTCTTGAAGATGTGCCTGCTCTTAGTAACCCTGTGTTTCCAGGTTAAGTCTGATCTTGTGACACGTTGATCAAGGGCAGGGAAGGTTTTTAAATTAGCTTACTAATTCTTGTGAGTGTGGTTTGTGACATTTTCTCTGGTCTGTGTGGATGTGCTATGATAAGTTAACGTCATTCAGGGACCCAGTAAACTGGTAGTAGATGTTAATGAAGAAATGTAAAGAGCTTGGTAAAAGACCAAGCCCTGTGCCATGAGCTGGGGAGCATGTGGTCTTTGCCGTGAGGCTGTGTAGGCATCACTGCCTTCCCCAGTGCACTGTCCATTCCTTCTGTGCAGTCCCATCCTATGTGGCTTCGTACCATGGTGTTTTGTGTCTTCTGCAAAAGCAGATGTTCCCACTGGTGACATGAGAAGTGTCCAGGATAAGTATTCCAACCCTTATGATGCTGAGTGGCACTGGCAGCTGGGCGCTGTGAGCACTGCCCTTGCTGTGCCAGGCCTGGCATGCAGCAGCCACTTGGACTGGTGGAGTGTGGTTGTGTGGTAATCTGGATGGTCGCCGTATGCACCTCTTGGCCCTGCTCTCAGCTGCACCCTGCCTTTGTAAGTAAGCTAAAGTGTACAGAGGCTGTCTTGAGTATCTGCTCTGCCCTGACCCAGCATGGAAGAAGTCAGCATGTGGTAGGCAGTGAGGGCCCTGAACAGAGGCTGCTGAGACCCGCCCCCCCCCCCCCCCCCGCAAGGAAAGTTCCCAACTCAGCCACAGCCCGCAGAGCCCTGACCCCAAGAGGCACCAGCATGGCCCACCCAGAAAGCTACTGGGACAACCCAGGGCAGCTAGGGCCTGGGGGAGCAGGAGCAGTGCTGTTTGGCTGGCAGCAGTGCTATTTGGCTGGCAGGTGATAAAAATAGAGAGCCTACATGTCTTCACATTTGCCTGTCAGGGCCTCCTGCTCCACACCTCCTGCTGCATGCAGGGAGAGTGCTGTTCCCAGCAGGCCAGGAAACCCCTCCCCTCCAGGCCCAGCAGGCAGTGAGGGGTGAGGCAGCAGGGGCAGGGAGCGCACAGGCTGAAAGGAGACTGGCCAGCTTTGCTGGGTGACTAGGCTGGAGCAAAGGGAGTAAAAGCCACTGCAGTGGGCGAGAATGCCTGTAGTCAGTGTGCTCTGTGAGGAGGGCCAGCTCCGCCCTCCAGGACACAGCTTCCAGGTTTGACAAACTGGCCCATGGTCCCCAGAGCCACTCCTCCTGCACCAAGCAACGGGAGAACACCAATAAGAGGTACAAGGAGCAGGGCAGGCATGGGGTTTATGGGATACTGTGATGTTGACCCCAGGGCCTCATGGGCCAGTGTGGGTGCTGTGAGATAGCGCTTCTTTTGTTGGCGGTGTCTGACTTCCAAGAGGACGTGATTACTGCTGCAGGGCCAGGTGGGGGATCTCCCTGTGTCTAGCTTTGTTGCGCCACCTTCTCTGGGCAGTCTTCATCATACTTCCTGTCATGGGTGTGGGCTCCATGTGGTTCCTTGCTCTGAAATAGAATTCCCAGTGGCCACAAGTATCATTCAGAGAGCTCAGTCTGCAGATGAACAGACTCTCTGACCACAGCAGAGGAGGAGGGCTGCCTTGAATCAGGACATCCTATGCTCTCCATTGTGCAGATGGGGACCTGAGATCCAAGACTTGAGCTGGCCTACCCAAGGCCACTTGGCCAGTGAGTGGTGGGACCTGGACTGCAGGAGGGCAAAGGGTCTGGTGAGTCTCTGTCCCTTGTAGTGAAAGTGATGGTACCATGCAGGGCCACAAGTGGACCTCCCCAGCCCTTCTCCCAGTACAGAAGGGGCAGCTGCCATAGTGGTCACCTGTGTATCTCTCCCATATGGATGGCTGTGGGAGCTGAATAGTCGGGAAGGTAGGGAAGGTTTTCATCAGATGTGTCTGATGAACAGTAGGGAAGGTTTTCATCAGATGTGTCTCCTGGGAGCTCAGTTGTGTGTCTTCAGCTGACAATAGGACAGAAAATTCGATCATAGTAGTCCAGTGAAACAGCAAGTTGTTCTTTTGTTGTTGTTGTTTGTTTGTTTGTTTGTTTGTTTTGGCTGAGGCTGGATTTGAACCCACAACCTCTGGTATATGGGGCCAGCGCCCTACTCCTTTGAGCCACAGGTACCGCCCCAGCAAGTTATTCTTTAACCTTTGGAGTTATGGCTCAATAGTGCAACCCCAAAAGGCTCCTTCTCAAATAGTCTTTCAAATTAGAATGTCTCCAAAGGTTAAAGGGCAGCTTGGCGTTTCACTGGACTCATTTGAGCAAGCTTTTCTGCCACATTTTCAGTCAAAGACTCATGAGCCAGTTTCTAGATAAAATAACAAAAAATACTCAGTTCCTTAGAAAATGGCATTCTGTGTGGTTCTATATATTTTTATTATTATATATTATATGTTAGAGCTACATGTGGAAATATTTGTGAAGGAGATGATATGACGTATGGGAGTTCACTTCAAAATCATATAAGATAAGGGAGATGGAGAAAAACATATTGATTGTAAATATTCATTACTCTTATATGTTTGAAATTTTCCACAGTAACAAAAGTAGAAGAAAAGGGGGAAGCAAAAGAAAGAGACAGTGCCATGCTCATGTTCATGGTGCAAGTGAAGTCAGTCTAAGCCTGGTCCTGGTACTGCCTCCCAGCTGTGGCCTTAGGTGGATATTCACTGCTCAGACATCTCTCTCTCAGACGCTACTGGAGCCTCTTGTAGCCCAGCTCCTATGGAAACCTGCATGTGGAGCCTATACCACCTTCTGACACCAGCAGGAGGTTTCTCATTCCTGACCCATTCTTCAACCTCGTGCCCAGCCACCTAATTGGTGGATTGTCAGTCACCTGTTTGTCGGTGGTCTTGGCACTTGGTGTCTTCTGCGGTGTTGAAGCCTATTAGTCACCTTCCACAGTTAGTGCCTCTGTCATTGGCTAAGACCTCACTGTGTGATTTAATCTGGAGGCAGTTAGGAGGAGGAGGTGGCCTAGGATCTTTATTCTAGGAGTCTATCTTTTCTCTTTCCAAATCTTTAATCAGAATTACAAACAGTACACAGGAAAGAACTTCATTCCTTGAATAAGAGTGGAGTTCTCACAAGGGGAGCTTTGTGTACCCTAGCGTTTATCTCAAACAATGCCAGCAGCATACCTAGAAGTATAGCTACTGTCCTACAAGCCCACTGAGATGCAGGCTGTCACCTCTTACCCAAGAAGCCCAGGACATCTGAAGCTGGAAGGGCAGCCATTTCCATATCAAGGAAGGACCCAAGTCACCAGATCTGGCCAAGCATATGCCCCACACCCTTGGCAGCTGGGAAAAGAACGGTCTGCACCGTGCCTCGTCTAGACAGGGCCTCAGATGGCATCCTAAAGAAGTTCTCAGAGGAGAATGAGCAGGATTTTTGTTTTTCCAACCCAGTGTAACCTGATGAAATGAAGTCAGGAAGGGCTGGGGTTCACCTACCGAGTAAAACATGGGCTCAGATCCGGAGATTGCATGCAGGGCGTTACTGTAGGGCTGGAGCCAATCAAGGACTTGAGTCAGGCATGTTCCTACCAGTGGACTTATTCCTGGTGTCTTGAAGTGGAACTTCCCCATGTTTCTGCACCAGTGTGGGCACCAGGCCCTCTGGGAGAGCCAACCAAATTTGAGGCACCAAAATTGCTTCTTAGGTTAGGATTCTGTTCTCTTGCTTTTCTTTATTCTTTCTTTCTTTCTTTAGTTTCCTTTTTAAAAAATTTTGTATTTTGAAATAGTTAACAGATTCCCACAAAGTTAGACCACTTGCACAGAGGTCCTTTGCTCTTCCCCACCTCCCCAGAAGCTCCATCTGCATGACTGTCATGTAGTATCAGAGCCAGGAGCCCACTGTTGCCTGCTACTGGCCTGAGCAGGTGCCTGACCCCCCACAGAGCTCCTTGGTGGCCTTTTCTACTTACCCACTTCCTGGTAGTCACTCATCTGTCTCCATCTCTGTACAGTGTGTGGCCTTGGGGATTGGTTTGTGTTACCCATCATAATGACCTGAGGTCAGCCCACCTATTGATTGTTGGTGGATCAATAGTTCCTTCTTATTGCTGAGCAGGATTCCCAGGTGCTGGTGTGTGTTTAACCACTTATCAATACTAGGTCATTTTTGTTGTGTTAAGTTTTAGGGTATCACAGATTTTTTTTTTTTTTTTTTTTTTTTGAGACAGAATCTCATTACTGTCAACCTGGGTAGAATTAGAGTAATGTACCATTATACCTCACAGCAACCTCAAACTCGTGGGCTCAGATAATCCTCTTGTCTCAGCCTCCAAGTTGCTGGGACAACAAGCACCTGCCATAATGCCCAGCTAGTTTTTTTAGTTTTAGTAAAGATGGGGTCTCCCTCTTGCTCAGGCTAGTCAAACTGAGCTCAAGCAATCCACCTAACTCAGCTTCCTGGCCTGCTGAGATTATAGGCGTCAGCCATTGTGCCCTGCCAGGGTATTGAAGATTTAAAAGTTGTTATGGACAATTGTGTACTGTTTTTTTGTGTGGACACTAAGTTTCCATTTCTTTTTCTCTTTTCTTTTTTGAGACAGAGTTTCACTTTGTTGCCCTGGGTAGAGTGCCTTGGCCTCATAGCTCACAGCAACCTTGAACTTTTGGGCTCAAGCAATCCTCTTGCCTCAGTTTTTCATTGTTAGTAGCAACAGGGTCTCACTTTTGCTCAGGCTGGTCTCAAATTCATAAGTTCAGGCAATCCACCTGCCTCAGCCTTCCAGAGTGCTAGGAAGCACTGGTCACTTTTACCTCTTCTTAACAAAGGCCAACCTTTTTCCAATTTTAGGAAGTCTTATTTATTGATTTTTTTTTTCTTTTTAATCTTGAAAAACTACTTTTACTATAATGTTAAGAACTCCTCACCAATTCCTAAGTCCCAAAGTTTTTCTTCTAAAAACTTTATAGTTTCAAGGCTCGGTGGCTGTGGCTCAAGCGGCTAAGGCGCCAGCCACATACAACTGAGCTGGTGGGTTCGAATCCAGCCCAGGCCCACCAAACAACAATAACGGCTGCAACCAAAAAAAAAAAAAACAAAACAAAAAACTTTATAGTTTCACATTAAAGTTTATAATCCATTTGGATATATTTGTTACAGTGATGACCCTACAGTGACACATATTGTTACCCAGAGTCCATGGTTCATGGTAGGGTTAACTCTTGGTGTTGCACACTCTGTGGGATTTCGATGAGTGTGTAATGACATGTGTCCGCTATTGCAGTATCATGGAGTAGTCTCACTGCCCTGAGAATCTTCTGGCTTCACCTGCTTATCCCTTCCTCCCCAAGTCCCTGGCACCCACTGATCTTTTTACTATCTCCATTATTTGCCTTTTCCAGAATGTCACATAATTGGAATCCTATAGTATGCAGCCTTTTGAGATTGGCTTCTTTCCCGTCATAATATACACTTATAATATTACATTTAAGTTTCTTCCATGTCTCTTCATAGCTTGATAGCTAATATCTTTTAGTGCTGAATAATATCCCATTGTCTGGACATCCCACAGTGTATCCACTCAGCCACTGGAGGACATTGTGGTTGCTTCCAAGTTTGGGCAATTATGACTAAAGCTTCTGTACATTTCCATGCACAGGTTTTTTTTTTTTTTTTTTTTTTTAGACAGAGCCTCAAGCTGTCACCCTGGATAGAGTGTTGTGGCATCACAGCTCACAGCAACCTTCAGTTCCTGGGCTCAAGCGAGTCTCTTGCCTCCGCCTCCCAAGTAGCTGGGACTACAGGCGCCTGCCACAACGCCAGGCCATTTTTTGGTTGCAGCCGTCATTGTTGTTTGGCGGGCCCAGGCTGGATTCGAACCCGCCAGCTCAGGTGTACGTGGCTGGTGCCTTAGCCCGCTGAGCTACAGGCGCCGAGCCCATGCACAGGTTTTTGTGTGGACATAAATTTTCAGTTCATTTGAGCATGATTGCTGGATCATAAGGTAAAAGTAGTCTTATTTTGTAAGAGACTGGCAGACTGCCCCGCTGATGGCTGGGGTCCCTCTTGCTCCACATCAGATCCCCCAGCATTTAGTATTATCAGTGTTCGGGATTTTGGTTGTTGTAACATGTGTTCAGGGGTCTAGTTTTTATCTGCAATTCTTTTTTTTTTTTTAAGTGTATGTCCCATTTGTTTATCTGAAATTCAAATTTAACTGATCATCCTGTATTTTTTTTTTTTTTTTTTTTGAGATAGAGTCTCAAGCCGTCACCCTGGGTAGAGTGCCGTGGCGTCACAGCTCACGACAACCTTAAACTCTTGGGCTTATACGATTTCTTGCCTCAGCCTCCCAAGTAGATGGGACTAGAGGCACCTGCCACAACGCCTGGTTATTTTTTTGTTGCAGCTCAGCAGGGCCGGGTTTGAACCCGCCACCCTCAGTATGTGGGGCCGGCGCCCTACCCACTGAGCCATAGGTGCTGCCCCTTATCTGCAATTCTTTTTTTTTTTTTTTTGCAGTTTTTAGCCAGGGTCAGGTTTGAACCCACCACCTCTGGTATATGGGGCTGGCGCCCTACTCCTTGGCCACAGGCCCCACCTTGCAGTTCTTAGTGGACGTATGATGTTGAGTATCTTTTCATATGTTCATTTGATATATGTTCATCTGTATGAACATATATCATTTCATTTGTTCATCTGTATATCTTCTTTAGATCAAGGGGTTTTTTTTGTTTTGGGGGGATTTTTTGCCTATAGATGTCCCATTGATCTAGCACCATTTGTTGAAAGACTTCTTTCTCCTTTGTTAATGTGAGGCAATTTCTTGTTTTTTGTTTTTTTTTTTAAGAGACAGAGCTTCAAGCTGTCACCCTGGGTAGAGTGCTGTGGCATCACAGCTCACAACAACTTCCAACTCCTGGGCTCAAGCCATTCTCCTGCCTCCGCCTCCCAAGTAGCTGGGACTACAGGCACCTGCCACTATGCTCGGCTATTTTTTTTTTTTTTTTTTTTTTGGTTGCAGCTGTCATTGTTGTTTGGTGGGCCTGGACTGGGTTCGAATCCTCCAGCTCAGGTGTATGTGGCTGGCACCTTAGCCGCTTGAGCCACAGACGCCAAGCCTTCTTGTGTTCTTTATTATCTTTTCAGTGTATTTCTTTCCCTCCATCAAGGCCACACTATCTTGATTATGTAAGCTATAGGATGAGTCTTGGAATCAGGGGGTGATTCTTCCTAGTTTTTTCTTTTTTTTCTTTTTTTTAACACTGTTTAGCTATCTTAGTTCCTTTTTTTTTTTTGGTAAGATAGGACTTTTATTAGAAGTTAGAAAGGAATACAGAAGAAGTAAAAAGCACCAGAGCTTCTGGAAGGGGTTAGCGAACTGAAGAACTCTCTTGGGAGTCTCCACATGGGCTCTTTTATCTAGGGGTCGTAAGTCCAGAGGATTATACATAGCTGGCAGTTGATCCTTTATAGTCTTTGTCCCTTAGAAGGGATTAGGGTGTGTGCTCCTACCCAAGGTGGAACCACCCAAAAAACCATCATAGGCTGCTTTGTTCATGATCTTATCAGAACCCAGAGGATGTGTCCCAAAAAAAGGCAGTCTGCTTGTACCTGGAAATGGGGGTCTGACTTCTGAGCTCACCTGGGCCTAGAGAATGGGGGGCTCCCTGTTTAGCCCTGAGTGGTGGAATCCTGTATCAATCCTCCCTCTCTGAATAGAAGCTCTAACTGCTATCAGGGAAAAGGGACGCTGACCGCTCCAAACTGCTTCCTGCTGCAGATGGATGGTGATATGGGGAAGCAGTTAGAGGTTCCTCAGAGGAGGTTGATCCAGGGTTCACAGTAAATGGAAATTTAGGTTGATTCTTCTAGCTTGGAGTAAAATGTTAGTGTATTCTCTTCATGAAATTGCCCAGGCACAGAAATCTGGGGTCCCTTGTCCAGGCTGAAATGAGAGAACCCTGTATCAATAGAAGGGGACAGTTAGGGTCTCTTCAGATGAGCGGTGATCCAGGGGTCTGCAGTAGAGTCAGGTCTGCGCTGGAACCCTTTTCACTGTTTGTGGTTTGATGATATTATCTCTGAAAGATATAAATCTGATTAGTACATTCAAAGGTAAGGTTAGAACAGTGAGAGGAGGGGGTTGATTTTGAGAGAAAACTGTATCCAGCTTTAGAAGACAAGATAACAGAAAAGGGACCTTCCCAAGTTGGGGTTAGGAAAGGTGAATTAGAGGGAAGAGTCGCGCGAGCCCCAGCCTCGCACACAGGTTAGACTTCTAACACGTGCACTCAAGCTCCACCTCCCTGACACAATGGGCAAGATGGGCCGGTGGTGTGCCCTTGGCAGACTGGAGAGGCCTCGGGATCCCCCCTCAGCCGGTGAGAGCACCGGCCTTCACCTTCATTGCGCCATGATGGCTTTCCAGAGTCTGTAAAAGCCTGTAATTCCTAAGAAGCCTTAAAGCTGTTTGAGAGTTTAAAGTTTAGGGTGAACCAATATTGGTCTTATTCTTTCTTTGCCCAAGGCTCTCTTTCTCTGTGAAAACTGGAGACCTGAATGGTGAACTTTACGTATACATAATTGTGCTTTAACTTTGGAAACTTTGTACCCGTAATCAGCTAGAAAGTTTAATAGACCTTGGATAGCTTTGTAACATTCCTCTGCATCGGACGCTTCCAAAAGAATGTCATCTACATACTGAATAAGAGTCGTGGATATGAAAAACGACTCAAGTCTTTGGCTAGGGCTTGTCCAAACAAGTGAGGGCTGTCCCTAAATCCCTGGGGTAACACAGTCCATGTGAGCTGGGTGTTAGAGTCAGAGGGGTCTTCAAAAGCAAAAAGGTATTGGGAATTTTATTTTGCTCTTCCCACCTGTCCCTCGGTAGCCCACACTTCTGGGTTAATTTCTGTCTCTAATAAGGGAAGGTGTAAATGGTTGTTCCCCTTTTAGTTGGTATGTCCCTCCCCAAAAGGAGGGGGCAGGACTTTCAGGCATGATTAGGAAGGCATGAGAGAACAGCCAGTCACTCCAATTGCAGCTTTCAGCCTCTAAGGAGTCGAGTGTTAACTGGATATGTGTTCTCATCGCCTCCCTTAGCCTCTCAAGAAAGGCTGAGGGACTCTCATTTTGCTCCTGGTAAATAGTAGACAACTTAGGTTTTAAGTTCGTAGGTTTTTTCTTGGATCAACATAAACCTTTTAGGATTCGTGTTAAAAAATGTTTATGCCATCAGTCACCTTGTTTCTCAGGGTCCCATTCAGGATCCTCAAAGGGAACTGCCTGTCTGCCTGTGGGATATCTGTCCCTTTCCTCAGGAGACACACTGACATCAGTATTAGACATGAACCACAAATCACCCCACTTTCTAGCTTCATCTAAGACTTCATTTTTCTCATTAAAAGTTAAAGTTTGATCTAGTAGTAGCATTACATCTCTCCAAGAGAGTCAAAGCTTTGTCCTAACCCCTGGAGAACATCTACGTACTTATCAGGGTTGTCAACAAATTTTCCGAAATCAACCTTAGTTTGCTTCAAATCTGCCAGAGAAAATGGAGTGTATACTCACGCCCTTCCCCTTTCACCACCTGCAGTCTCCACTAAGGGACACAAAGATGGATATGGTTGCCTTCTGGGGGTCCCAATAGGACCAGCTTCCCTAGGAGGCTCTTGGGACAGCCTCCCTTCTGGGGTTTTCTGAACGCATGGAGGAAAGTGTGAAAGAAGTAGATGGTGAGTTTGAACTAAGCGGTGACAGCGTCTCTCTCGAGAATCCCTGACCATTTGGGGCAGTTACTATAGCCAGGAGAGCTAAATCTATCTGACAGGTTTTAACATGGTTGGAGGTTGTCCCTGAGGAAAAAGAAAGCTTGCACATATGGCACTTCAGACCACTTTTCTTATTTACAAAAAGTATCTAACTGAAAAATGGCATTGTAATTTAAAGTACCCTCTGGAGGCCATTGTTCGCTGGTGGAGAGTTGATACGAGGCCAGGCTTGGGTGCAGAAGAAAACCTTAACATTCTTTTCAGCGTCTGGGGATCAAACGTGTCCCATTGCTTCAGAATGCAGCCCAGCAGAGTGTCCTGGCAGCACAGGCCAGAATATCAGGCATCCGGGAGCCTGGTCCCACCTGATGACAGTTCTTTTGGCAAGAGAACTTCTGACCTGGGTGTTCTCAGAGAGAGAACATTACCTATCTGTGGGAAAGAATAAACGTCCAGGATCTTAATCAATCCCACCCTGTATTCCTGGGTTGTCAAAGCATCCTCTGACCAACCTAAGAACCCTTCCGGCCAAACAAAAGGAAGCGTCCTTCCAAAGTTTGGGGAAGAATACCTGAGGAGAGTGGCCTCCTCAGCCCCTGTGCTTGTCTGGAATTAGCCACTCTTAACCAGTGTAGAGCTTAGTACCCGGTGGTTCTTCTGTGCTTATTACTTGCTGGAAGCACAGCCCGAGAAATGAGGGAGCCTGGTCCCACCTGATGCAAGTTCTGCCCCTTTCTTCGCCTGCTCCAGAGTATCAAGCAAAGTGGGGATGAGCCCTACCCTGGAGAAAACAGCTGTGTGATGTTTGCACATTTAACCTTTCATTATTTCTACAAGCCGTCTTCTAAATTCCCAAGGGAAATAGGGTTTTTATCACGAGCAGGTCTTAAATGCTGTGCTTTCCAACCTCCCTTTCTTTCCCCAAAAGTTGGAAAGGCAACAATAATTAAACTCACTTAATTTGGGGTTGAGAGACACTTAAAATTTGCATTATAACCAGCTACAACCAGGCGGAGTCAGAGAAATCCAGAATGGCTTTGAATTATTTCATTTACTCCAATAGACCAGGAAAAAATCAAATAGCTGGGGTCATTTTTCCTGCCTTTCTTCATTTTCAAGAGACTGGACCGTAGGTGAAGGTTTAGGGCCAGTCTTGCCTTGGGGAGTTGCCCCCAGGCTTCCGGTTCATAGGCTCCTGGTTGCCCAGAGAAACCATATAGAGAAGTTATTTTGCTTTTGTTTGGAGCCAGCTTCTTGGCCTCTGTCAACATAATTAAGTTTTTTCTCAAATATACAGAGAGCCAATTGAATTTAATTCTGCAATGAAAAGCAGTAAGAAAGACCTTATGACACATGTACAACATCCGAAGCACACTTATAACATCTGAAAAAATACCAGAATGAGCCCGTACAAACTTAACTAGTATATAAAGCAATCCTTTACCAACATTCAAACTAAGCATGTAAACTACAAGAAGAGAGAGAGAAGCAGAAGAGGTCTGTAGAGATAAATAGGAAAAGTTTCAGACCATGGAAGAGGAGAAAAGACAGACTTGGGAGAGCATGATTTTGCAAAGGCCCTCCCTTGCCGTGGGGTAGGAACCATTGCTAGGTGCCCCAGGACCTCAGGGAGCTACTTTTCTTTGTTCGGCTCTCAAGCCTTCTAACATTCCCTTCCACTCCTTTCTTTTGGAGCCCAGGGGAATTAGAAAGTTCATTCCCCAACATCCTCTTGCCTGTGACCTGGACTATACACATTTACTGGCTGATGGTCATCAACATAATTAATCTCCATTATTATAGCTATAGAGAAAAGCAGGATAGAGGTAAGTGGTCCCATTGCTTACCACAGATCTTCAATCCCAGATGACGAGCCCCCAAATATGATACCAGAATTTCACTCTTCAGTAGGTCCTTGGTCTCCGGGATTCGAAGAATGAACCCACAAACCACAGATCAGTGGTAAGATAGGACTTTTATTAGAAGATAGAAAGGAATACAGAAGAAGTAAAAACTACCAGAGCTTCTGGAAGGGGGAACGAACTGAAGAACTCCCTTCAGTTCCTTTTCTTTTCTTTTTTTTTTTTTTTGAGACAGAGTCTCAAGCTGTCACCCTGGGTAGAGTGCGGTGGCATCACAGCTCACAGCAACCTCCAATTCCTGGGCTAAAGCGAGTCTCCTGCCTCTGCCTCCCAACTAGCTGGGACTACAGGCGCCCGCCACAACGCCCGGCCATTTTTTGGTTGCAGCCATCATTGTTGTTTGGCGGGCCCGGGCTGGATTCAAACCCACCAGTTCAGGTGTACGTGGCTGGTGCCTTAGCCCGTTGAGCCACAGGCCCCAAGCCGCTTTTCTTTTCTTTTTTTCTTTGTTTCTTTCTTTTCTTTTTCTTTTTTTTTTTTTGTTGTTGTTGCTGCAGTTTGGCCAGGGCTGGGTTCGAACCCGCCACCCTCAGTATATAGGCAAGCGCTCCACCCACTGAGCCATAGGCACCTCCCTCCTTTGCTTTTCAATATAAATTTTAGAATAAGCTTATCTTGAAAGATAAATCTTGAAAATTTTGGTAGGAATTGTATCAAACTTACATATCAATTTAGGGGGAATTAAAAGAATTAACATCTTTACTATGTTTTTTGTTTTGGGGGGTTTTTTTATAGAGGCAGAGTCTCACTTTATCGCCTTCGGTAGAGCACCGTGGCATCACACAACTCACAGCAACCTCCAACTCCTGAGCTTAGGCGATTCTCTTGCCTTAGCCTCCCAAGTAGCTGGGATTACAGGTGCCCACCACAATACCTGGCTATCTTTTTGTTGCAGTTTGGCCAGGGCCAGGTTTGAACCCTCCACCCTCAGTATATGGGGCCGGCACTTTACCCACTGAGCCACAGGCGCCGCCCCAACATCTTTACTATGTTGATTTCCAAACTATGAACAGTGTGGCTCTCCATTCATTATTTAGATTCTTTTTTTCTTTTTTTGAGACAGAGTCTTACTGTGTTGCCCCAAGCTCAAGTGTCATGGTATCAGCCTAGCTCATAGCAACCTCAAACTCCTAGGCTCAAATGATTCTCCTGCCTCAGCCTCCCAAGTAGCTGGAATTACAGGCACCTTCCACAACCCAGCTAGTTTTTCTATTTTTAGTAGTGATGGGCCTCCACTTTGCTCAGGGTGATCGTAAACTCCTGAGGTCAAGTGATTCTACCTCAGCCTCCTAGAGTGGGATTACAGGCGTGAGCCACCGTGCCCAGCCCATTTATTTAGATTCTTAAAAGTTTCTTTAGGCTCAATGCCTGTAGCTCAACAGGCTAAGGTGCCAGCCACGTACACCTGAGCTGGCGGGTTCGAATCCAGCCTGGGCCCACCAAACAACAATGACGGCTGCAACCAAAAAATGGCCAGGTTTTGTGGCGGGCTCCTGTAGTCCCAGCTACTTGGGAGGCGGAGGCAAGAGACTCGCTTGAGCCCAGGAATTGGAGGTTGCTGTGAGCTGTGATGTCACAGCACTCTATCCAGGGTGACAGCTTGAGACTCTGTCTCAAAAAAAAAAGTTTCCTTATTGGTGTTTTGTACTGTCCCATATATGTTTTTATTAGGTTTACAACTAAGTATTTCATTTTTGTTGAGTGAGTTATAAATGGTGCTTTTTAAATTTCTTATTCCATATATTCATTGTCAATGTACAGAAATATAGTGATTTGGGCTGGGCGCAGTGGCTCACGCCTGCAATTCCAACACTTGGGAGGCTGAGGCATGTGGATTGCTTGAGCTCACAGGTTCAAGATCAGCCTGAGCCAGAGTGAGACCCTGTCTCGAAAAATTAACTGGGCGTTGTAGTAGGTGCCTATAGTCCCAGCTATTTGGAAAGCTGAGGCAAGAGGAACCCAAGAGGTTGAGGTTGCTGTGAGCTAAGATGCCATGGCACTCTACCATGGGTGACCAAGTGAGACTGTCTCAAAAACAACAAAACAAACAAAAAATATATATGTAGATACGCACACATACATGTGTATATATAGTGATTTGTGTCCTGTGACTTGCTGAACTCATGGATGCATTGGGGTTTTTTGCATTCACATCCTACCACCTGCAAGTACAGATAATTTTATTTCTTCCCTTCTGATCTGTGTGCCTTTAATTCCCTTCTCCTGCCTGGTTGCCCTGGCCAGGACTTCCAGGATGATGTGGAACAGCAGCAGTGAGAGGGGCCTCATTCCTGGGAGACTGTTGGTAGATGTTCTTCATCAGCTTGAGGAAGCTCTTCTGTGTTACTATTTTTCTAAGAGTTTTTATCATGAATGGGTTTTGTTTGTTTGTTTGTTTGTTTTTGAGACAGAGCCTCAAGCTGTCACCCTGGGTAGAGTGCTGTGATATCATAGCTCACAGCAACCTCCAATTCCTGGGCTCAAGCGAGTCTCTTGCCTCTGCCTCCCAAGTAGCTGGGACTACAGGCGCCCGCCACAACGCCCGGCCATTTTTTGGTTGCAGCCTTCATTGTTGTTTGGCAGGCCCGGGCTGGATTCGAACCCGCCAGCTCAGGTGTACATGGCTGGCACCTTAAACTGTTGAGCCACAGGCGCCGAGCCATGGGTTTGGGTTTTTTTATTTGTTTGTTTGTTTGTTTGAGGATTTTTTTGAGACAGAGTCTCATGACTTCAGCCTAGCACACAGCAACCTCAAACTCCTGGGCTCAAGCAATCCTCCTGCCTCAGCCCCTCCAGTGCTAGGTGGCACCATGCCCCAGCTAATTTTTCTGTTTTTAATGGAGACAAGTCTGGCTGATCTCGAACTCCTAAGCTCAAGGGATTCTCCCATCTCAGCCTCCCAGAGTACTAGAATTACAGGCATGAGCCACAGCCTGTGAATGGGTTTTTAATTGTTTGAAGCTTTTTTTCCGACAATTCATATGACCATTTGTTTTGTTCTTCTTAGCTTTTTGACATGGTAGAGTATATCAGTAGATTCTTTTTTTTTTTTTTTGGTAGAGACAGAATCTCACTTTATCGCTCTTGGTAGAGTGCCGTGGCGTCAAACAGCTCACCGCAACCTCCTGGGCTTAGGAGATTCTCTTGCCTCCCGAGTAGCTGGGACTACAGGCACCCGCCACAACGCCTAGCTATTTTTTTGTTGTGGTTTGGCCAGGGCTGGGTTTGAACCCACCACCCTCGGTAGATGGGGCCAGCGTCGTACCCACTGAGCTACAGGCGCCGCCCATATCAGTAGATTCTTAAATATTGAACCAGCCTTGCATCTCTAGAATAAACTTTACTTGACCATGGTATATAATTCTTTTTATATGTTGCTGAATAGGATTTTTACATCTATATTTATGACAGATATAAATCTATGGTTTTCTTTTTTGTACTGTTTTTTTCTATTTGGAGTAGTAATACTAGCTTAATAGAATAAATTGGGATGTGTTCTCTATTTTTCTTTGTTTTGAAAGAGATTATATAGAATTTGGTGTTAATTCTTTAGGTATTTAATAGAACTCCTGAGACTGTCTGTAGTGCCAACACTATGGGATTACAGCAGAGAGACCTCCAAGTTCCCTGGGGCTTACAAAGGTTTCCCAGAAGAGGGGGTGTTCTACACAGGGTCTTGAAGAGTATACAGAATTTGTCAGGCAAACAATATGATTGGTTTACAAGGAACGACTTTGGGTGAGAGGTACTATACACACGTGGTATTCTTTTTTTTTTTTTTTGAGACAGAGCCCTAAGCTGTCACCCTGGATAGAGTGCTGTGGCATCACAGCTCACAGCAACCTCCAATTCCTGGGCTCAAGCGAGTCTCCTGCCTCTGCCTCCCAAGTAGCTGGGACTACAGGCACCCGCCACAACGCCCAGCCATTTTTTTTTTTTTTTAGGTTGCAGCCATCATTGTTGTTTGGCGGGCCCGGGCTGGATTCGAACCCGCCAGCTGAGGTGTACGTGGCTGGCGCCTTAGCCCATTGAGCCACAGGCACCGAGCCGACACACGTGGTATTCTAGTGTTGTGTTTTTCTAATAAACTATCATGAGATTTCTTGGAAAGTGATTTTTTTAGACTCTAAGAAGTGTTTTCTGTCATGGACTAGTAGATCATATGATTCTCATGCCCACTCCCTCTAGTAGGGGTTGTAGGAGTCCATGGGTGCCATTGTTTATACTTGTAGGTGCTAGCAGTAGGACAGTGAGGCTTCAGAGTCTTGGGGGCTGGGGCCCTCACTGCCTGAGGCCACTAGCTCTCATATCTCATAACCCGGGCAGATGCCTCCTGCTACCAGCACAGGGAAGGGAGAGGACAGACAGGAGCCCTCCAGAACTCATCCACATGCTCTGGCTAACAGCAGACCCACCTGCCTAGGGCCTCTGTCTGGAACACACCCAAGTGCCATCTCAGAGACCCTGTGTTTCCAAGGGGGCTAAGCAGGTAGGAGTGTCCTGAAGTTCTGGTGACTGTGAGCAGTGACTCAGTGGGCACTAAACCCTGTATTTTTTCTGGGCTTCACAAGCCTAAGTCCCCTGGGAGGTGGCCTGGGACATGGGGCATGCTGACCAACCAACTAGTTTGGTTAATAAAAGTATGTCAGGATGGGTGCAGTGGCACACACCTATAATCTTAGCACTGTGGGTGGATTGTTTGAGCTCAGGAGTTTAAGACCACCTGAGCAAGAGTTAGACCCCCATCTCTACTAAAAATAGAAAAACTAGACAGGTATTCTGGCTGGTGCCTGTAGTCCTAGCTACTCGGGAGGTTGAGGCAAAAGGATTGCTTGAGCCCAAGAGTTTTAAGTTGCTATGAGCTATGATGCCACAGCACTCTACCCAGGGCTACTGTGTGAGACTATGTCTCAAAAAAAAAGAGTGTATCAGACTGAGTCTTTTTTTTTTTTTTTGACAGTCTTTCTCTGTCACCTGTTACACTGGGTAGAATGCCATGGCATCATCTTAGCTCACAGCAACCTCACACTCTTGGGCTCAGGCAATCCTCTTGCCTCAGCCTCCCAAGTAACTGGGACTACAGGCACCCGCCATGATTCCCAGGCTATGTTTTCTATTTTTAGTAGAGATGGGGTCTACTCTTGCTCAGGCTAATCTCAAACTCTTGGCCTCAAGGGATCCTTCCATCTCAGCCTCCCAGAGTACTAGGATTACAGGTGTGAACCACCATGCTGGGCCAGACTGAGTCCTTCTTGAGTGGTACAGAAGGATCCATGTGGTCTTGGGGTACTTAGGGGTAAGGTTTGGAACCAGGCAGTTGTCATCCTTGGTGTGTCTCCCCTGGCCACCCTGCATTCTTGCTCAACCCTTCTTCAGGTCTTTGGTGCTTGTTTCCCATCCCTTGATATCAGCCCTCCGCTTGTCGGTGCCCTCGCCTTGGGGTCTCTACTCAGGACCATCTGCCAATGCTGCCTCACCACCCTCTGCCTTCCCCCAACCATTTTAGATAAAAAAAGAAAGTAAGCCCCTTCCCTACTTGACTTTTCTTCTCAGTATCACAGTTTCAAACATGATCTCTCTGGTAGGCAGCGTTTTGGTTACCTAAGTATATGGTATGCTTAGCACTTAGGATGGCATCCAGTATGGAGAGGTTGCTTAATATTTGTGGAATGTGCCCATATTCCTCTTCCTGACCAGGCCCCCTGAGCTGCTGGGAGGTGGGGTTCTGGGGCCTCTATGTATGGACCCAGCCACTGCTCTGGGTCACACCCTTGCTGCTCTACCCAGAGGGCCTACTGCAGGTAAGCTGAGCCCAGCACCTGTTACTCCGTATTGGGGCTCAGAGCCAGGGGCTGGCAGGAAGTAGGCATGGCAGTACCTGCCTGGATAGAACTCTACCTGCCAGCCTCACAGGCCTGTGTGTGGCTGAGCAGAGCATAGCCCAACAGGCCAGTCACTTTTTCAGGCAGAAAATGGCTGAGGGAGGGAAACTGGCTAGTCATTCATTCCCTCATTGAGTCACAAGTTCCTCCTCTGTAAGCAGGGACAACAGGGTGGTTGGGAGCACAAGATGAGGAGAACAGGGAAGCCCTTGTGAGCCACCTGCTCTCTCTGGCACCTTATCCTTGGCCTGCTGGGGCTGTACGTTTAGCCCTGTGGGCTGCATCCTCTTGCTAGGCCAGCCTCCCTGTCCCACTCTCTTTGTCCACTCTCCCAAAGCAGCCCATTGAAGTCACTGGAACCAGACAGCTGGATAAAGGAACCGGGTGGGGGTGGGGGGTTGAGGAGGGAAGGAGGGAGAAGGCTTTCTTGCTGCCTTGGACTTAAGCAGCGGTTCTCAACCTGTGGGTCTAGACCCACAGGAACTGTATTAAAGGCTCACAGCATTAGGAAGGTTGAGAACCACTGACTTAGAGGATTTATGCTGGGAAGCCACCAAGTAGTCAGCACAAGGACTTTTGAGTCCATTCTGAAGCTAATAATCTTAGAAATGGTTAACATTTCTCAGTGTCATGTTCCTTCTCTGTAAAGGAGGTGTGAGTGCCAGTGGCACAGGAACACAGGGAAGGAAGCAACACCCAATCTTAACACCCGCCCCCACCACGTTTGTCCACCAGCCTGGCGGGGCCTCCACTATCACGATTCAGCAAGACCCTGTGCCTGGACAGCCCCGTGGGGGTTGGTGAAATGGCAAAGAGGAAAAATCTGAAAAGCTGCAGTCTTGGCTCTGGGACCTTGCAGCTCCTTATCAAGCTGGGACCTGGGATGCCATACTCCAGGCGGGAAGCCCAGCCCTCCACGCTCTAGAGCCTCAACAGTGGCTCATGAGTGTCCGTGTACCCTCAAGGGCTGGTGCCCACTGCTAGCACTCCCTGCTCCCCTAAGCCTTTTGTGGATTGCCAGGGTGTGGGCGAGGCATCCCTGGACCATAAAGTTGATCTGAATCTTAGTATTAGGAGAAGGAACACAAACTCTCGTTTAGGAGACATTTTATGTCTCCTGTGTGGCGAAGACAAAGCTGTGTGATCATTCATCTATTCAGTGAGCATTCATTGAGCCCCTTTTATGTGGGGCGAGGCCAAGAAGGTGAGAGCGTCCCACCTCCCACTGGAGTGCCGCCTGTAGAGCCGATGGCGCTGACTCTTCGTGGGAAGAGCGGCTGCGGGAACCCAGATCCCCGGGGTGGTTACAGGAACTGCACGCCAGGGCCACGGCGGTAGCCGGTCAGATTTGGGTGCACATTATGGGCCAAGAAATAGGAAGCAATACGGGCGGCGCCCCCTTCGCTTCCTGCAACTGGGCCTCACTGCCTGTGCGGACCCGGGTCACTCCCTCCACCCTGCCACCGACGCGCTTGCGTCATCACCCTGCCGGTTGGATCTGGTTCCAGCCGAGTCGGGCCGGCCTGACATGCGCAGTGTGCGGACGCTGCGGCGGGCTTCGGGCACGGGGACCGAGTGTGCGTGCAGCTGGGCTGGTCAACCCTGGTGTCCTGGCGTTTATGGAGACCTGACGGCCTGGGGTGCAGAGGTCAGTGCGCCAGGCCGCGGGGTCAGGCCGTGTCCGGGAAGGGAGGGGTCAGGCCCGGGGGTGTGGCGCCCGTCCTGCTCTGCCCTTGGGGCCCTCCGGTGGTGACAGGTGCCCGGCCGGGAGGCACGCTCCCACCTCCCACCCCGCAGACCCTGGGCCGCGGTCGAGCTAGTCCCCCAGGGCAGTCCCCGCAAGCTCCCGCTCTTCCAGATCCACCTCCCTCTGTCTGTGCCGGGGTCCCAGGCGATTCCAGGAGCTCAACGAGCCTTCGCACACCCTTGGAGCCCCGGGGTGGGAGCGGCCAGGGCCTCTCAGCCTGGGTGAACCTCTCCCTCCAGGGAAGGTGGGGGCGACCGGAAGCAGCCCTCCCCAGGCGTGACCCGGAGCTCTGCTGTCCCGCGGAGGTTCAGAACCCTGCGTCCTAGTCCCAGCTCCACAGACAACAAAAATGGCCGGGCATTGTGGCGGGCACCTCTAGACCCAGCTGCATGGGAGGCTGAGGCAAGAAAATAGCTTAAGCCCAAGAGTTTAAGGTTGCTGTGAGCTGTGACGCCACAGCACTCTACCGAAGGCGACCATTATGTGACCTTGGGCGTCCCCTGCCCTCTCTGGCGTCTGCCTTCTCATTCATCAACTGGGGAGTGGTCTCCAGTAGGTCCCTTCGCCTGCTTGCAGGGTAGCATGACCCTCCGTTTCCCGGGAGGGAGGGGACCAATGCTCAGGGCCTTTGCCAGTGGTGTTCTTACCTTTAAAAAGCTCACCCTACGCAGCACGTTAGGTATCAGTGTTTTGCTGCAAAAATCCACAAGGGTATTAGCCATTTTGCTCTTGAGATTATTTAGCTATGAGTAACTTAATTGTCTGTGTGGTTTTTCTGAATTTATTGTTTACCCTCAGGAGTTCCTGCAAAGTGAAAAAAACCTAACCCATACATTGTTCCCAAATGTGATGAAATATTTTTGAAAACTACATTCAACAATTAATGAAATTGATATAGCGATATACTTTATAGACATTTAATGAAGCATTTATTAATTTTTATTTTGCTGTTTCTTCATTTTGGCACCAATAACATGTTTTGTTTTGTTTTTTTTCTATAGCTCAAGCATTTTTCCAAACCTTTGAGCTGCTTGCAGAGGTGGTGCTCCTTGCAGGGCCCAGAGGATGACAGGACCAGGTGCCCATGCACTCCTAGGAGCAAGGGTGGGAAGGGGCCCCCAGAAGAGAATACAGTTTTGGCCTATTCAGCTTACAGTCAAAGTCAAGGTGGTTTTCTGACAACACTGGGCACAAGAGCCACTCAGGAAGAATACAGTCCAAAGACTACTAAATTGAAATGGAGCAAAGGCATTTGAAAATCTTATCTTGAAAAATTATGGGTTTTTTTTTTTTTTGGAGGGAAGCAATTGCAGACACTTCCCTCTTATGTGTTCTGTGCAAGCTGAGGCCTGTGTGAGGAATTGAGGAGATGAATGTCTTTGTGCTCTTAGAATATGTTTTTCAATCATTAAGAATCTGATTGTGGGGCCAGGCTGGGGTCTTGCTCCGTAACAACAGAATAAAGGTTCTGTTGCCCCCCCAACCCCCCCCCCCCAAAAAAAAATCTGATTGTCGGCTCAGCACCCATAGCACAGTGGTTACAGCCCCAGCCACATACACCGAGGCTGGCAGGTTTGAACCCGGCCTGGGCCAGCTAAACAGCAATGGCAACTGCAACAACAAAAGTAGCCGGGCATTGTGGCGGGCACCTGTAGTCCCAGCTGCATGGGAGGCTGAGGCAAGAAAATAGCTTAAACCAAGAGTTTAAGGTTGCTGTGAGCTGTGACGCCACAGCACTCTACCAAAGGTGACATAATAAGATTCTGTCTCAAAAAAAAAAAAGAATCTGATTGTCATTAAAATGGCAAGGTCAGCACTAACAAATTAGGAACAGCAGCCAGCTGATTCCTCCCAAGTGTTACAACTCCCACCTCCAACGCTTTATTGTACTTTCTGCTCTGCCCGTGAGGCTGTCAGCTTGCCAGAACTGCATTTTCAGTTTAAAAACAAAATGCAGTCTTGGATTCCTAGTTAGTCTTGCGTTTCCAAGATGAAACAAAGTCACATTAGAATTTTAATAGCTAGGAAGGAAAAGGCTTGGCGCCTGCAAGCATTACTGTGTCCATGACCTTTGCCTCCGTCTATTTACCACACGTGCCTAGACACCATGATGGTGGCATTGCACGTGGGCTATTTAATCATGCAGTATGTGATAGTAGGGAAGGGGATGGTGGCAAGTCGTTAGTGTCCCTGTGCCTTGAATCCCACTGGAGCCTGTCAAGTGGTCCTACGTATGAATAGACAAAGCTGTGGTACAAAGTGGTAGCTGCAGCCAGAAGTCTGGTTTTTCTTTCCTAGATAGGGGTGAAAATCAACCCAAAGGCTGAGCTGCTATTCTGGGAAGCAGTGAGGGCTGGCTGAAAGGACAGCAGAGACAGGGCCTGCTCCTGCCAAGCAGTGAGCTAGGCCTGTGCCTTCCCCATGTAGGTGCTGGGGATCCCATGGGCCTGTGTCGACTCAGGGGGTCTTCCTCCTAGACCAGTACTGATTCCAACCTGATGCCTTTGAGCAGCAGGTCCTGACCTGCCAGCATCTGGAGCAGGCCCTCCCAGGGCAGAGCTGAGGTGCAGCTGGCTGCTGGCTTGTAAGGTGCTATGTTTGCCTTCCCCAGTCTGTCCTCATGTCTCCATCAACAGCACCTCCTTCCCTTGGGCCACCTCAGACTGGTGAACAGGAGCCTCCTCTTCACTCAGGGGCCTTTCTCCATCTGTTTTCCCATAGAGAAGAGCGAGCTCTCTGGGCACAGCCGGACAAGCTGTGACATCAGTGAGCGGATGGACAGCCTGTGAGATGGTAAAGTGGGCACTGGATAAAAATAGCAAATCATAAGCTCTCAGGACTGTTTGTTTCCAGAAACCTGATCTGATCTTTGTAAAAAGTATTTCTCTCTCAGGACAATCAAATGTAGTTGTCTCTACACTTTGTGGTCAGGGAAGGGCTGAAACCAGAGATCCCTTTGTACAGATTCCCAGGGCCTTGTCTCTCACCCCTTATCTGGGCATTTACCAACTGCCTCACACCACAAGTTTTCATTTTAATCCTTAGATTAAAGGAAAAGCAAGAATAATAAGTTGAGTATCTAAAGTTCCTTACGAAATACGGCACCAACTACCAGAGGCACTTTGCAGCTGCCACGTCTCTCATACCCCATGAGCATGTTTTCTGGTTCTGGTGTTTGTTACCACCAACCTAGGTTGCTAATGGGTGCAGCTGGAAGGGAGTTTATTGTGCTGGGCTCATGGGGAGCTCCATCTCTGAGGAGAAGCTGAGATTGGGAATGGGATTTTTAGTTCTGAGCCTCTTCCAGACCCATTAGCCAAGACCATAGGACTTATAGGAAGGAAGTCGCAATGGCCTGTGTTCAAACTCTTCTGTAAAGCAAAGATCTGGGCTGCCAGGGACCCTGAGTCATGCACAGACACTGTGCATGTATGTATTATCTGGGCAGTGAGTCTGGCAATTCTCGTGTTCTTCAAGTTGGGGGGGGGAATGAGACTGATGACTTGGTGGTTGGGGAGGGGTGGGGTGCGGAGAAAGATGGGGTTCCCTCCCTAGAGGAGCTCTGCTTTCCAGGGCGCCTCGTGTGGTGCAGAGAGGAGACCTGGAGCTGCTAGAGCCCAAGTCTCAACACATTGAGGGAGTGGAACCTAAATAGGGAAACCATGTGTATTTTCATTAACTTCTAGCTGATATCGAGCGTGTGAGGGCTGACCACAGACTAAGCAGTGAGGGCCCAGGCCTTGCCTGTCCCATCTCTTGGGGGAACCTCTCTCATCACCTGAGATCAGCTTTGTGTCACAACTGCAGGAGCTGCCAGAGCCCACTTGGTTTTATCATCTGCTGCATTGATGAAGTACAGATACCACTGAATCTGTGCTTCATCAGTGCACTAGTCTTTAATATTCTGATATTGATTCCAGTTTGTAATTTGCATCTTTGGGTATCAATTTGTTCTGCTTTAGGTGTTTAAAAATGTCGTTCTGTGAACGGGTCTGTAGGTGGGCATCAGCTGTGGTCGGAGGATCCCAGATGGAAGCTAAGGTCCCAGCAAGGAGCAGCTCCCCCCAGGAAGCTCTTCAGGGGTCGGGGCGGCCGCTCTCCCTGTCCTCCAGGAGCTCACGTGTGCCTGCCTGTGAGCGCCTCGACGACAGAGCCGGTGCCCGTCCCAGTGTCTGCATCTTTGGGACCCACGAAGTGTCAGCGGCTGAGCTCACAGAGACACTGTTTATCAATCAATTTTTATTTTAGCATAGTATTTTGTATGGGGTGGGAGGGAGGTAGAGTTAGCT